>PVJL010014229.1:0-28864 GCA_004026885.1 Lyroderma lyra | reverse complement strand
CATATATTTTTAAGGATAAAATTTTCAGATTTTTTGGGTAGATACCCAGAAGAGGGATTGCTCCTCATACGGTAATTCTACTCTGAAATTTTTGAGGAATCTCCATACTGTTTTCCATAGTGGCTGTACTGACTTACATTCCCACAAGCAGTGTATGAGTGTTTCTTCTTCCCGACAGTTTCTCCAACATCTGTTACTATTTGTCTTCTTAATAATAGCCATTCTATCATCGGTTGTTAGGTGGTATCTCATTGTGGTTTTGATTTGCATTTCCCTAATAGCTAGTGAGTTGAACATGTTTTTATATATCTGCTGGTCATTTGTATGTCTTCTTGGGAGAAGTGTCTGCTCAGGTCCTCTGTCCATTTTTTAATTAGATTGATTGTTTCTCTGTTGTTGAGTTGTATGAGTTCTTTATGTATTTTTGATATTAGTCTCTTATTGGTGGTATTGTTTGCAAATACCTTCTCCCATTCGGTTGCTTGCTTCTTAGTTTTCTTGATAGTCTTTGGATGTGCAGAAGCTTTTTAGTTTGATATAGTCCTATTCATTTATTTTTGCTTTTACTTCCCTTGCTTTTGGGGTCAAATTCCTAAACCTCCCTGAATCCAAGGTTCATGACCTTAGTACATATACTTTCTTCTATGCAATTTATTGTTTCAGGTCTTTGATCCATTTTGAGTTAAATTTGGTGTTCGGTGACAGATTGCAGTCTAGTTTCATTCTTTGGCATGTGGTTTTTCAATTTTTCAGCACCACTTATTGAAGAGACTTTATTTTCTTCATTGTATGTTTTAGGCTCCTTTGTCAAAAATTATCTGCATATATATATGTATATATATATATATATATATATATATATATATATATGTGTGTGTGTGTGTGTGTGTGTGTGTGTGTGTGTGTGTGTGTGTTTTCTATTCTGTTTCATTGGTCTGTGTGTCTATTTTTCTGCCAATGCCATGCTTTGATCATTGTTGCTTTGCAGTAAAAATTTAAATCAGAAAATGTGATACTTCCAAGCCTTATTCTTTCTTCTTAGGATTGCTTTGGCTATTTAGGGTCTTCTGTGGTTCCATACAAATCTGATATTTTTTGTTCTATTTCTTGAAAAAAAATGCTGTTGGGATTTTAATGGAGATTGTATTAAATCTGTACATTCCTTTGGGTAATATGGCCATTTTAACTATCTCGATCCTTCCAATCTATGAACAAAACATATCTTTTAATTTTTCGTCTTGTTATTTGGATAAGCTATATTTCTTGCAACATAAAAAAAATCTAATTAGAATAGAAATGTTGGATTAGGTTGACTATAGAGGACAGGAAATTCCAAAAGGGAGGGAGGAGCACAAACCAATGCATGGAGAGAATAATGAGTATAGTATGTTAGAGAGGTTCAGGATCACACAGCAAAAAATGTTAAGATATGAATTGATTAAGTGATAGTATATGATTAGATATATAGGATGGGCTCAAATTCTGGTGGCATTGCCAAATAAGTTGAATAATTGGGTTGACATCGTATAGGCTGTCTAATAGTCAACATCTGAGTGATGTGATAAATGCATTGTTGGAAGGTGGCTAATTTAGAACATGAATTAATTGGAGCAATTGAACCAGCTCAGAAACTACTCAGTAATTCAGGCATAAGGCAAGACAAGGACTACAATGGCAAATATGTGGCAGGCATTCCACTGTTTCCTATTCCCATGCCTATGGAATACATTGTTGATTGATTATGGCATGCTTTACCTGTTGAGCAAAGATGGCACCTTAGCATCATTTTCTGAATGGTATCCTAAGCAGTAAATGGCCTTTGATTGGAGTTAGCAAGCAAAATTCAATTTATTTGCAATTGCTGGACTGGCACATTGTATTATTTTGGCAAAGAAAGGTTTGATAGGCTTTAACATTCATAATGTGAAACTAAGCCTACAGAACATTTGTGTATATCCTGGACACTTCTTTTCTTTTAGTATAAAGCTCAAATCTCCCCATTTCAAACAGTAAAGAATGGTTCAGTGGTTTGTACTTCAGTGCACTTGTATGAAATACCATTTTAATAAGTAGAACATTAGTGGAATGTTGGGATTTTTAGTTGTGGTTTCTATTTTATTTGTGTCGATAGAAATCATTTAAAATAGGTATTTCTTATTGTTTTCACTTCCTATGACACCTTTCACTATAAACATTCATAAACTCACAATAGTAATTATGCTTTTGGTATATGTCAATTGATAAAATACATAATGATGAATAACTATCATGACTTTAGTAACCCTTTTAAAGAAAATTATATTTTATTTATTATACAAGCATTTACTTTAGAAAACAGAGTTAATACACTGAAATGGGTTACATATTCATACAGCTTACTAACACTGCTCCATGAATGGGGTCTCAGAGTGACAATAGGGAACCACCAAATAAAAGTATTATAGAATTGTACACTTGAAACCTATATAATTTTACTATCCAATGTCACCCCAACAAATTTAATTTCATAAATAAAGTGTTAATATGTTCCTCAGAGAGCTTAGGACTCTAAGTTTTGAACAAATGAAAAGGCAGGACCACATGAACTCTGGGTTGTGAAAAATAGGCCAACAGGCAATTAGTGAAGTTTTTCCTAAAAAGGAGCCCACCATATCTACCTTTAAATAATATCATAACTATATCCTGCCTGTCCTGGAAAATCTTGTCACAACTTCTGTACTTCTGGTTAATTAAAATGTATGGGCATGATTATAAGCTAATAGACAGCCTAACCTTCTAGATCCTTTCAATTAATACATCTCAACTTTTCATCAATTAGCTATTTTAACAGGACTGGGTGTGGAGGAAGTCCTGGTAGACATGAGATAGGATGATAGAACATCATATCATGAATTTCATTTATAGACAATGGTTGGTCTTCTTAGACATTTGCAAGCTCTATATAAAATGATATTCTTCCCATCTCTTTCACCCACTCCATTACTGCCAATGAGTCTACAACTCATATTCAGAGCCTCTGATCTAAAGTGTCTTAAAATTATCTGGGACCACTTTTTCTCCTGATTCTGTTATGCAAACATTTGAATTAAGTAAACATTGGTGATAATTTAAGTGTACCAAAGTTGACTACTACATGTTATTGTGGATGTTCTATAAAAATACATTTTTTGGAGTTCTATAGCTAGGTAGATCAAGGAGATAAGGCCTAACCTGGCAGAGGACAGAGTACAACCAGACAAATATTAGAAGCAAATTGTGACTTAGAAATTTTGAGACAGAGAGAAAACTACATATAACTCGAAAAGAGACAAGTGGAAATCAGTTTAGCTGAAAAATAAATTGAAGTAATATAAGTGTGAATTCAGAATATTACTTTGTTTAAAAGTCTGAGAACCATGTAAGCCTGGGATTAGGGCCTTCAGAGAACCAGAATATTTTTTGCATAAATTGAGGCAACAAGCAAAACCATATATCATGGTTGAAGGTATTTATTACTTTAGAGACTCAAAACATGTAAAACTCTAGCAAAGGCTGAGGATAAAAAGAATGAAATTCAGGATGACAAATATTTTGGAGAGTCAGTTAGAGCTCGACCTGGAAGAGAATCAAGGAATATGTGATTAAGTTCATTTGTTCATTGATTAGGCAAAAATTAAGCATGTGCCAGATTTTAGGAATTCTGGGAATATACACATTGTCCTAAGGCAACAGTAGTCTGGAAAGAAAGATGAACATATAAAGAAAATAATTATATTATGTCTTAGTTTCCTCATTAAATATTTATTGAACACCTGCTGTATGGTAGGCACCATGTTAGTCCATAAGGATATAAGGTACAGTGATGAGCAAGACAGGCATGTTCCCATTCTTATAGAACTTGGAATATAGCATACTGTCATAGAAAGCTCTTGTATATTCAGAAGAGTTCTAGAATTAAGGAGATATACATATAATTTAACTATTAAGCAGTAAATGGCGTGCCTGTTCAGTTTCTATGTTTATTTAACTTTTTCTTACTACCAAAAATAGAAAACTGTTGACACATGCATCCATTTTTTTCTTTCTTCTTTCCTGTTATAATAGAAGTATCTCTGAAACTACCTCACTATGTAGTCTAGCCTCTTCTTTGGAGAAAAATTAAACTTTGTTGCCATTAATATCTTATTGCCAAGCAACAGAAGGTAGAAGTGAGAAAAACACTGTGTTCTTTACACTGTTATCACATAGTAAAAAACTCTAATCCTGAGTTTTTAGGAGTGGTGGTTCGTGTGCTTAAGAAAATAGACAATTTAAGAATAGAATAAAAGAAGGCAATAACATCTTCCAAACTAAACGTGTGAATACTATTAGTAGGTAAGTGACTTAGCTCATCTTGGGCTTTTGGCTTTATTTAGAGTATGATTAGTTGGTATAAAGCAAAAGTTAGTGATTGAAACAGTAGAGCAAGGTTTCTCAAACAATCTTCTGGTGCATGTTTAGGTTCTAACTTTAGAATCAAAAAAGTTTCAGATGACATGTATAGCACTGAAAGGACATGGTTATGGTACTTACCCTGGTACTAGTTAAAATGGCACTTTGTGAAAGTTAAACGATTGAACTGCTCATCTCTTATTAAATTAAGGATGCTCCAGACCTTTTTAAGGATGAGAAGAAGCTAGAGGTTTGTAGCTCAGGAACTCAAAATGACTGAGACTTAAATTAATAGATGTTATGTATCCGTCCTTAATTTTACTATCAAAGTTCATCATAGTAGCAGGCCTCTTTGATATGGCATGATTTGAATTCAGGTCACCACTCAAAAGTCTCCGAAATACTTTTTACTTCTCTAAATCTTGAAAGGCCACCTTTTAAATTAGCTAACACAATGGGATATTTTAATGTTCATTATTAGATGGGATCAAAACCTGGGGGAATAAAAATTTAAATGGCATGAGGTGAAGGGAAAGAGAAGAAATTTTTTGAGTGGGAAGCACTGTCAAGGGGAACAAAATAGTATACAAGGCTATAGTGGGGGATGTTTGAACAGCATTGCCACATAGTAGAGTGCTATAATGATTTGGGGGTGGCCGAAGGAAATCATGGAACGACATGGCATCCAAGAAAGATGGCAGTTAGAAATTAGGGTAAAATTGCAAAAACTGTCACATCAAAGACAAATACCTATGGTTTTGCAGTTGGTACATGATTCAAAATTTATTTTTCTCTATGTATTTGAAGGGTAGGTAGGCACACAGCATCTTCTCGTTCCTGACCTTAGAGTCTGAGACAGCAATTCATGTGATAATTGCTGTTTATTAAGATGGAAGGTAAATGTATATCTTGATGAACAACCCCTTGAAAGAATCTTTCAAGGAGATTTTTAGACAGCCTCCAGGTGGCCTTTGCTCCTTGAACTTGGGGGCAAAATCGATACCATTAAATATTTTATTTCTAGTGTTGTTTGGGCATCATGTCTGACTTTCTATTGCAGGAATATAAGGACATAGAAATAATCACCATTTTGAACCATGAAATACATGAGAGTTTATTCCTGTAATACTTCTATTTCATTGCTTTGGCTGGTAAATCTTATACTTTAGATTCAGTGAAATTGCATTTGCATATCCCTTCTCTGGAATATGTAGTGTATTTTAAACTAGTGCCTGGAATGAAATTTCTTTTAGTCGTAAGAGACTGTGAGCAGTATATAATAGGGTGCAACAATTCTATAATGTGCTTACTGTGGTGAATATAATAACCGTTTTTAAAATCCATTACTATCTAGTTATGTTTCCTCAGAGCCTACAAAGTGTCCACACAGCCCTGGCACTTATCCTTAAAAGCCTGCTAAACAGTCACAAGTGCCAAGAAAATTAAAGCCTTCTGTCTTAGGAACACACACGTAGAGCCCATATGTTGGAAAATTGGTCCGAGCTTTGGTTATAATAATCAAGTACTTTGCAACATCTTAACGTGAGTAGGAAGGATTCTAAAATGACTAAACCAAGCATGTGTCAAAAAATAATTAATTAATACCTTCATGGAATTTTTTAGAAGAAAGCAAATTTTACTTACGGGTTTACAAGGCTAATCTTGACAGCAATGTTTCTTTCTTTTGTCTGTGTCAAAAAGTTTTTATTTTCTTTGCAACATTATTGAAATCTTTTCTAACCTCTTAACAAGTTTCAAATATACATTACACCATTTCTAATTATATACACATTGTTGTACAGCAGATACCTAGGATTTTCTTTTCCTATGACTGGAACCCATTAAACAACTCTCCATTTTCCCCTCTCACTAGCCCCTGGCTACCACTAACCTACTTTTTGTTTCTATGAGTTTGATTACTCTAGATATCTCTCATAAGTAGAAGAATACAATATTTGTCTTTTGTGTTTGGATTTTTTTGCTTAGCATGATGTCCTCAAGGTTCATTTATGTTGTAGCATATGGCAGGGAATTCTTCATACACACACACACCACACACACACACACACGTATGTATGTATATTTATTTATTTTAGAAGTTCCTTCTATTTTAAGGCTATTCAGGCTACATTGTATTTACTATATACCACATTTTCTTTTTAAATTTTTTCTATTTGCTCTCTTATTATATTATTATCAGGTATACAAAACAATATGGTGATTAGACATTTACCTCACAAAATGATAACCCTAACAAGCCTACTACCCATCTAACACTGTACATAGTTATTACAATATCATTGACTATATCCCTCACACTTTTCTTTCTGTACTTTTCATTCCCATGATTATTTTGTAACTACCAATTTGTACTTCCTAATTCCTTCATCCAGCCCCCACAATTCCCCTCACATCTGGCAACCATCAGTTTGTTCTCTGTATCTATAATATGAATCAATTTCAATTCTGTTTGTTTATTTTGTTTTTAGATTCCAGATATAAGTGAACCCATATGGTATTTGTCTTTCTCTGACTTACTTCACTTAGCATAATACGCAATAGGTCTATTCACATTTTCTTTTTTTATTTTATGTTTTAATTAGTTTAGGTGTACAAAACAACATAGGGGTTGACATTTATATACTTCACAAAGGGATAATCACAATACATTTATTACACATCTGACATTGTACATAGTTATTACAATATTATTGAATATATTCCCAGTGCTATACTTTATATCCCCATGACTACTTTTTTAAAAATTATAATTGACATTAAACATTATTTTATATGTTTCATATGTACAACATAGTGTTTATACAGTTATATAATTTATTCAGTGATCCCTCCGATTAGTTTAGTAGAACCCTAATACTATACACAATTGTTACATTATTGTCTATATACTCTATGCTATACTTTACATCCCTATTACTATTTTTTAACTACCAGTTGTATTTCTTAATCCCTTCACCTTTTTCACCCAGCTCCCCAACACCCCTTCCCTCAGGAAACCATCAGTGTGTTCCCTATATCTATGAGCCTGCTTCTATTTTGTTAGATCATTTATTTTATTCTTTACATTTAATATATAAATGAGATCACATGGTATTTATCTTTCAATCTGACTTATTTCACTTAGCATAATACCTTCTAGGTCCATAATTATTGTCACAAATGGGAAATTTTCATTTTTTATGGCTGACTAATATTCCATTATATGTATAATACATATTATGTATAAATATATATATATATAATATATAATTTCTTTTTATTATTAAATTTATTGGGGTGACATTGATTAGTATAAATTACATGAGTTCCAGGTATACAATTCTACAGTACATTTTTGTCTATGTGTTGTATTACGTGTTCACCCCCAGAGTCAGATCTCTTTCCATCACCATATATTTGTGTCCCCGTCCCTTCTCCCCCACCTCCCTCCCCGCTTACCCTGAGATAACTACTAAATTATTGTCTGTGTCCATGAGTTTTGTTTCTTTGTTGTTTTCAATTTTATGTTCCACATATGAGTGGAACATGTAGTTCTCGGTTTTATTCTGTCTGTCTTATTTCACTTAGCATGATCATCTGCCCATTTTTTAGTTGAGCTTTTTGTTTTGTTTTTATTCTGATTGTTTCCTTATTCTATTCTTTGGATTCTACCTATAAATGAGATTGTATGGTATTTGTCTTTCTCAGTTTGACATATTTCACTTAGCATGATATCTTCTATTTCCATCCATGTTGTTGCAAAAGGTAAGATCTTATTCTTCTTTATGGCTGAGTAATACTCCATTTTGTAAATGTACCAAAGCTTCTTTATCCAATCATTTGTTGATGGACATTTAGGCTCTGAGTAATATTCTATTATATGTATAATATATATGATATAATATATATATATATATGATATTATACACACACACACATATATATAATTTCTTCTTTATTCAGTCATCTGTTGATGGGCACTTGAGTTGCCTTCACATGTTGGCTATTGTAAATAATGTAAAAAATAGAGGGGTGCATACTCATATATCTTTTTTAATTAGTGTTTTGCATTTTTTCAAATAAATACCCAATAGTGGAATCACTGAGTCAAGAGGTAGTTCTATTTTTAATTTTTTGAGAAACCCCCAAACCTGCTACTTTATCTTCTAAATTGATTATTTTATCCTTTGCTTCATTGAATATACTGTTGATTCTCTCTAATGTATTCTTCATTTCAGTTATTGTATTACTTATTTCTGACTGGCTCTTTTTTGTGTTTTCTATCTTCATTTTTATGTTTCTTATCTCTTTGTTGATGTTCTCTCTGAGATAATTTAGCAGCCTTATAATCAGTCTTTTGAACTCTGCATCTAGTAGATTGCTTTTCTTTATTTTGTTATTTTTCTTCTTGAACTTTGTTTTGTTCCTTTATTTTGGACATGTTTCTTTGTCTCACCATTTTGGCTGCTTCCCTGTGTTTATTTCTATGTATTAGGTAGAGCTGGTATGCTTCTCAGTCTTATTAGAGTAGCTTTATGTAATAGGTGTGCTGTGGGGCTCAGTGGCACAACCTTTCTGGTCACCTGAGCTGGGTACTTCAGGTATGTCTTCTGTGTGGATTCTGTGAGTCCTCCTGTTGTAGTTGAGCCTTGATTTCTGTTTACAAGTCAATGGGAGGGATTTATCCTCAGGCTCATTGGCTATGAGGACTGGTCATAACTACAGTGCAGAAGTTATTGTTCAGTAGCTGATCCTACAGAGCAGGATTTGTTTTGGTAGGGCTCTGGTGCCTGCCCAGTGTCCCCTTTTTGTGTGTTATACCTGAAGGTAGCTGGGTGATACTCCAGCTGGGTCTGAAGCTGGCCACTGATTGTGCTATTGAAGGAGCCTCCTGGGAAGGGACCCACCACAGGCCAAGTTCAGCTACCACCTGTTCTCTGCCTGAGGCCACCTGCCATGAGCCACAAAGCCACCTATGCTGGTCTTAGAGCCACCTCAAGAAGCCAAGCCTCAAACTGAAGCAGGCTGTTGTTAGTGCCAAGTTTGGGGCTGCTCAGCCAGATAAGGGACATGCCAAATCCAGATACTGCTTGTTTGGGTTTTGTAAACTTTTGAGAGAGTTTAGGAAAGTTCGCAGCATGAGCCAGTCAGGCCATTTGTACAAAAAAGTCACTGGAAGTGGCTTGCGTGGGCATAAAATGTGGGTGGGGAGGGGGCTCAGGGAATAAGG
The DNA here is from genome assembly GCA_004026885.1 of Lyroderma lyra. Taxonomy (NCBI): domain Eukaryota; kingdom Metazoa; phylum Chordata; class Mammalia; order Chiroptera; family Megadermatidae; genus Lyroderma; species Lyroderma lyra. The sequence continues at coordinate 19,224 of PVJL010014229.1, read as the reverse complement.
GGGAATGAATGGTGTTAGCCAAGTTGATGGAAACTCAAATATGGCAGCCATCTTTGTCTGCACACTGGGAGGGTGGAGGGCTCAACAAAAAACAATGGCTTCTGCCAGCTCCTCCCTCTGGGAAAAGCTGCCCCTCCAGCCCTTACTCTGAAACCATATAATTCAGTTCCTCCCCAGATGTCCCCGGAAACTTTCAAGTATGCTGTTTATTTTTTATTATTTGAGACAGAACTTAATAATTTACCCTAAGGTGCAGTAGATTCATGGTAAGTGCTAGATTATTATCACAGACATTATGCTTTAGCACACTATTTTTTTTATGTGGGTAGTTCCCTGGCTGGGAATCGAACCCAGGCCGTGGCATTGACAGCACCAAACCCTTAAGCCACTACACCACCAGGGAACTCTTTAGCCCACTATTTTAACCCACTTCCCATTTGCCCTGAGAATACTTGCTGGCAACTTGTGGTTGCAATGTTTATCCCAAGATAAATTGCAGATTTTTACCAAATGAGAAAATATTATGAAATACTGATCATCATATACATTTCTGTTACATTAGGACTAGACACAAGTTCTGTTTAGAAATCACTCGAAGAATAGTGTTTATATTTTCTTTTCATATTGAAAACCAATCAGATTTGCTTCAGCCTGAAAGAGCGTGTTTATGTAAAATTAAATGAATGTGGCAGCGAGCTGGACTTTTTTTTATAAATGAGAAATTGGTTAAATGATGAAATAATGAGGTTTATGTCCTGTTATTCTGTATTTTTTTAGTTCTCAAACTAATGTTTGTATCTTTCACTTCTATCATCAAGCACATCAAATCAGTCATAGCAATGGGGCAATTTAAGAAAGCATTTAGATTAAAGTAGAAAATATGTTTAGGGTTAGCATTGTTTTCATAATAAATAATAACTGTCATAAAACAAAAAAATTATGTTTTAGCTGCTATTAATGTAGTCAGATTTCTGTCATTTAAAGGGTATGAATGTGCTTTTGGGTAATTATTGATGACTCACTACATTGTGAAACATGTTTTTGCTCATTGAAGTTTATGATATGCTCTTGCATAAAATGAAACTTTATTATTTTTAAAATAATAATTATTTTATTATTATGTTGATTCAGTCAACAATATCGTTTCAATTCTAGAAAATCAATGCTCCATATAGGCTTTTAAAAGATTTCAAATCAATTTGAGGACCAACTAGGAAAAAAGGAGAAAAGAATAAAATAGCAATAAAGACAAGCAATGAGGATGATATTTTTATCTTAAAAACTAAAATTCTTACTCTCTTGATTTCATTTTCACTTTGGGGGAGTAATTGTGAAACCTGTAATAGAAAACATAGGCTAAGATAGAGGAGGCCGTACTATTAAGAAATCTTGAGAGAGCAACAAAATGGTGGCATGAGAAGGACCTCTGAAAAACTCCTCTTGAGATTACAACTAATTAAATATCTATAACTCAACCAAGAACACTCTACACAAAGAACAATTACATCTGAGAAACCCAGTTGTCACATTAAGGAGGTGCAGACCGGTTTGCAAAACACAATGGCCAGACTTCACTCCACTTCCCAGTGGAGGGGGAACAACTGCGTAGTGAGGAGCCACAGTGCCAACACTCTGGCTGGGAAGGAGAAGGAGAGAGAGGTCTGTGTGCATGTATGTGCACATTCCTTGGCTCACAAACAGTATGGTCTGAAAGATGAACATATAGGACTGATTCCAAGGCTTAGGGTAGAATTTGCAGGTGAGGCAAACTGAGAACAGAAAGACACAATCACATCCAAACTACCTGCACAACTCCTCCAGCCCCAGGAAGAAAACAAAGTCACAAATTCCCCTCCCCCACAGACCTCTGCCTGCCCAGTATCAGCAGTGAACACCAAAGAAACTGCAGCAGTGAAGGTCCAGAGAGGCTGCCAAAATGAGAAACCAGAGAAAAGGAGCTCAAAATAAATCTGAACGACAGACAGAAAAAGTAAAAGAGATGGGGACAGGTCATCCATTGGAAACAGAGCTCAAAGCAATGATTATAAAAATGCTTAAGGAATGATAACTTGAACAGAGAGATAGCAGGTATTAAAGAGGACATAAAAACCATTCTAAAGAACCAGACAGAGATAATGACTGCATTAACAGAAATAAAAAATGGAATAAATGTCACCAAATTAGATGAAGTAGAAGTGCAAAGCAGTGATTTGCAAGAAAAGCCAGCATAAAACACCCAATCAGAACAATAAATAGAAAAAAGAACCCAAAACAATGAGAATGCTTTGAGATTCCTTTGGGACAACATTAAGCATGATAGGTCTACCAGAAGGTGCAGAGGAAAAGCAAGGGATTAAGGAGTTATTTGAAGAAATAATGACTGAAAATTTTCCTATCCTGGTGAAGGAAATAGACATACAAGCCCAGGAAACACAGATAACCCCAAACCAGATGATCCCAAAGAGGAACACACCAAGACACATCATAATTAAAATGGCGAAAGTTAAAAAAAAAGGAGAAAATTCTGAAAACAGCAAGAGAAATGTAAGTAGTAACTTATAAGAGGACACTCATTCAGCTCTCAGCAGATTTCTCATCAGAAACTTCACAGGCCAGAAGGGATGGCAGAAAATAGTCAACATGATGAAAACCAAGGATCTACAACCAAGAATAATGCATCCAGCAAGGCTAGCTTTCAAATTTGAAGGACAGATAAAGAGCTTCTCAGATAAGAAAAAGTTAAAGGAATTCATCACCACCAAACCAGTGCTACAAAGAATGTTAGAGGGACTTCTTTAAGATGGGAGGAGGGATGGGAGTGTGGGTAAAATAAGAGTAAGGAATGGAGAAATTTAGTTTGATTTTTACAAGGCAATAATCAAGGAGATATAGAGTATAGCATGGAAATATAATCCAGAAGTTTGCAGTAATTGTGTTGTTGTTAGATGTGTACTAGATTTGTTGGGGTGATGAGAGGAAAGCTAGAGGGATGGGGAAAAGGGGAAGAAATCAAGAAGTACAGATTCATTGTCATAGAATAGTCACAAGGATATATAATGCAGCATAGGGCATATAGTCAACAATATTGTAATAAGTTATGTATGGTGTCAGAGGGGAACCACATATAAATGGAATGAGGATTTAGTAAGTTATATAAATAGCTCATCACTGTGCTATTCACCTGAAACTGTTATAATATTGTAAGTAAAATATAATAAAAACTAAATCTCATGATTCTCTTTTGAAATGAAAAGATTCACTTTTGGAAGTAGTGATTAGACATTTCCTTTGAATTTTCTTCTTTGGGAATTTAAGAAGTTCAAAACAAATAGTTATGGCTTTTGACCTCATATTTATACTGTTCATCAATCATTATTATAAATATATAAGAAAAAAATAGTTTGTTGTTGAAGCCTCAAAGCCCAAGTTGTTTTCTGGTTATATTGAGCCTTTTGAGAAAAACAGCTACAGATTGTTCTTAATTGTGTTTAACCCCATGTGACCGTCCCCTCTTGGGAAAAACTGATTGGTAGAGGAATTAAAGCTAACTAGTGTTGTTTGAGTGGTCCAGGCAAGAAAACTGTCCACTAGGGACATCCTATATTGATAGTTACCAATTGACCTAAACAGAGCTTTCCCTAAGGAGTGTTTGAATATGAACCATATGGAACAGAAAAAACATCCCAGAAATAAATTCATGCATATACAATCAGCTGACCTTTGGCAACAGTGCCAAGAATACATAATGGAATGAAATAGTCCCTTCAATTAATGGTGCTGGAAAAAGTGTATATCCATCTGCAAAAGAATAAAACCAGACCTCTATTTTACAACACACACAAAAATAACTTAAAATGGATTAAAGACTTGAATATAAGATCTAAAACTATAAAAATCCTAGAAAAAGCACAGAACTCTTCATGTCATTTTTCTTGGCAGTGATTTCATGAATATGACACTAAAGCACAGGCAACAAAAAAAATACCCAATAAATTTAATAAAAATAAAAAATAAACAAGTGGCACTACATCATACTTAAAAGCTCTACATAGCATAGGAAACAATGAAACAATTTACACAGTAAAAAGTCAGTTTACAGAATTGCAAACCCTACAACCAATAGGAGATGAATTTCTAAAATATAAAGAACTCTTAAAACTCAATAGTAAAAAAGCTAATAATCTGATTTTAAAATGGGCTAAAAACTTCAACAAACATTTCTACAAAAAAAGACATGCAAATGACTAACAGGTTTGTGAAAAAATACTCAATGTCACTAATCATGAGGAAAATGAGAAACAGAATCACAGTGAAATGTCACCTCATACCAGTTAGAATGACTATTACCCAAAAGGCAAGAAATAACAAGTATTGGGGAGGATGTGTAGAAAAGGGAATCCTTGTGAACTGTTGGTGGGATTATAAAATTGTACAGCTACTGTGGAAAACAGTATGGACATTTCTTAAAAATTTAAAAATAGAACATCGTAAGGTAATATCCTGTTTGACCAGTCAGGAGAAATTTTAACTGTCAGAAATAGAAGTCAGCTACATGAACTGTGCAGCTTAAGTCCCTGTTTCATTTGTTCTGCCTTAGAGCAATAATAATAATAATAATAATCAGAATAAAAAAGTAAATCAAATATAAACTATGACACATGCTATCACTTATTTTATATCTACTTAATGCTTCTAATACTGGTTGATGAAGAAACCTGTTATTCTATTATAATGAAGTAAGAGTTGTTTGTGAACATTGTTAAATCATGGAGGAAACATAAATGTGCCTTCATATAAACCATATTGGATGGTTTTACAACAATATTACAATTACTGAGCAGGAAGAAGATGTCCTAGAAAGACTCAGAAAAGTTTATATCCCCAAGGTGCATTATAGAGAAGGGTTTGTGACTCAGCTATGACTTTAAGAAAATCTCATTGTTTTTGTTCCCTCATCTGTAAAATGAGAAGTGAATTGGCTGACCTGAAAAACATTTTAAAGTAATTAATTTATTAATTAAGGTGACTGAGAAAGGAAGAGTTGCACAAAGTTAAATTTAGCACTGAAAATGGTACAGTAACAATAATCTATAACCACGTCTACTGATAAGAGTTATATGCAGAAAGAACTGCTATAAGGTTTAATTAGTTATTTCCTTAATCACTGGAACATTGTTTAGTGCTCGGTGATATTTAAAACTGCATTGCTGTCTGAGATCATGTTGAGAAAAACAAACATATTGTTTTCTTTATATGTTCCAAGCAGATTAGCTCTGCAAACTTCAAACTGTGGAGATTCACTGAGGTAATACACAGAAAGTGCTGAGCACAGAGCCTGACATGGAGTAATTGCTCAAAAACTGCAAGTTCCTTCTCATGACTATCAAAGCAAAACCTTCTCTTCTGACACCACCATCCTAAAGGGATTACACTCACCCTTACTGGCATGGCTCCCTTTATCATACCACCTCCAGAACACTTTATGTCTTTTAATGTATTACTTACTAAGTTAATTTTACTAGTCATTTCACACATTCCCTTTTACAGATGAAGAAACTACAGCACTGAAAAGTTAAGTTATTTGTTCAAGGTTACATAAACCAGTCAGTGGTATTCATCACTATGTGGGAGGTAATTGCTAGAATCTGGGGATAGAAAAGCAAAATTGATGCAACTTTTGCCTTTATGAGACTTGCAATCCCTTGGTGGAGAGAAAGAGTAATCAAAGCATCACTAACACACACACAAAAATGTACAGTCAAATCTCTGGTGGGTGCTATGAAGAAAAATTATGTGTCCTATGGTGATATATAACAGAAATAACTGATATGGTCTGAGGAGTCAGAGTGGGATTATCTGAGGATATTTTATTTGAGATAGAAAGAATACTAAGATATTTCCTTAAAAATAATGGGAAGATGCCACAGAAGAGTGATTTAATCAGTGGAATATTCACAGAATTCTTATTCTACAGATATAAGCATAGAAAATGCACACACACTGTAGAATTGTATGCCTGAAACCTATGTAATCCTTGCTAACAGATGTCACCCCAATAAGTCTAACAATAAAAGTGAATTAAAAAAAGAAAATGCACACACACATATGCACAAAGTTACTGTGACTGGAGCATAGAAACTGCAGAAGAGCTTGATGTGAAGCTAATATTATAGATACAGGTACAAAGGAGCCCAGGTCATGGCTAGAGGACACATTAGAAAAATTTATTTTTATGTTGGAGCAATGAAAAGGCATTGAAAGTTTTCAAGTATGGCATGAGATGGGATGGGGTGGAAGCATGAAATACATAGTTTCTGTTTGTAAAATGTTGATCTTGCAGAAGTGTGGACAGTAGATAGGAAGCGGGCAAGGTAGAGACCAAGAGGCTAATTTTGAGGCCAGTGCAATAGTTCAGACATGAGGTTAAGTAACATTGCATTGTATATGTGTACCCTCTCTTCTTTATTCAGTTGTCTATTGATGGGCACTTAGGTTGCTTCCATATCTTGGATATTGCAAATATTGCTGCAGTGAACATAGTGGTGCACATATCTCTTCGAACTAGTGTTTTGAATTTTTTTCAGACAAATAACCAGAAGTGGAATTGCTAGGTCATGAGGGTAGTTCTATTTTCAATTCTCTGATGAACCTCCAAACTGTTTTCCATAGTGGCTGCACCAATTTGCAATCCCACTGACCATGCACAAGAGTCCCCTTTGCTCCACATCCTTGACGATGCTTCTTTTTTTAAATGTATTGATAATAGCCTTTCTGACAGGTGTGAGGTGATATCTGATTGTGCTTTTAATTTGCATTTTCCTGATGATTAGTGATGTTGAGCATCTTTTCATATGTCTATTGGCCATGTGTATGTTCTCTTTGGAGAAATGTCTATTCAGGTCCTTTTTCCATTTTTTTTTAAATTGGAGTGTTTGTTTTTGGTTGTTGAGTTGTATAAGGTTTTTTAAAATAAATTTTGGCAATTAACCCCTTATAAGATGTATCATTGGCAAATATCATTTCCTATTCAGTAGAATGTCTTTTCATTTTGTTGATTTTTTTGTTTGTTATGCAAAAAACTTTCATTTATTTTTCCTAACACCATTGATTGAATAGACTGTCTTCACCACACTGTATGTTTTGGCCTCTGTTGTCATATATTAAATGACCATATAGATATGGGATTATTTCTGGGCTTTTAATTCTGTTCCATTGATCTATGTGTCTATATTAACACCAGTATCATGTTGTTTTGATTACTATAGTCTTGTAGTATACTTTGATATCAGGTAGCATAATAACTTCAGCTTTGTTCTTCTTTCTCAAGATGGTCATAGCTATTCAAGGTCTTTTATGGTTTCACATAAATTTCAGGATTATGTGTTGCAGTTCTGTGAAAAATGTCATGGTATATTGACAGGGATTGCATTGAATCTATAGATTACTTTGGGTAGTATGGACATTTTAACAATGTTAATTCTTCCTATGCATGAGCAAGTACATGCTTCCATTCATTTGTTTAATCTCCATGTATATGTGGTTTAATCTCCAGCTTCCATTCATTTGTATCTTCATCAGTTTTTTTTCAGTGTCTTATAAGTTTCTAAGTACTTGTATTTGTTGTTTTCGTTTTTTACTTCCTTAGTTAAATTTATTCCTAGGTATTTTTTTAATATAACTTCTTCCAACCAGTGTTACTGGCTGTGTTATAAAAGCAATTTTATTTAAATTAGTTTTCCTTTATCTGGTCTATAAAATTTAATCAACTAAAGATCTATTTTTACCCATTATTTTTAAATTGCTACAGAACTTGTTTAAAATATTAACACACTAATCCCCCTGTCTATTTTAGTTTATTCTCAAATTATTTTTATTTAGAATATCCACATTGCTATACTCAAGACCATTATTTGTCTATTTTTCATTTATTTTTTTCTCATTTGCCAATTTTTAGGAAAGGGACTTGGGCCCATCTTATTAAGTCACTATGGCTAATTAGACCTCAGGAAAAAAAACATGGATTAAGAAGCTCAAACCATACCATTATACTAATAAAATAATTAGAAATTTGGAATCATATTACAAAATTGAGGTCAAGTATATGGAGATCAGAGTAAAAGATAACGGGTCTATACTTTCATCCATCCATTCCTTCATCATTTATCATATGTCAGGTACTATGTTAAGCACTGGGCATTCAAAAATAAATAGGGCTTAATTCCTGACCTCAAGTAGTTTACAATTTGATCAGAAAGTCTTGTTGTCAAGGCAAATAAGAGATCAGATGAGATCTGCTCACTTCATCTCAGGATGTCAGAACATATTTTTATTAGGTGTGTCCTGTGTGTTAAACACATACTGCATGTGCTATGAGATATATCTATATATGTATTAAATGAATCTATGTATATCATGCTCTGGACTTACTAGTTATTTGGACATTTTGGAAACCTGTCCAGAGAGAGGAGAGGGATAGGGTAAACCAAACTCCCCTGGACACTGCTTGACTGTTAAGTGATCATGGCTGCAATTTAAGCACATGTATACAGAAATTATTTGGAAAAGTTGAACTTCCATTTGTTGTCAAAAGTGTGATATTTTAAAAATTGAGCTCTATGTCTCAAATACAGGGGTTGACTGAAACTTTGACTAATTTTATGCTAGAAACTTATTTTACTAAAGCTTGTTTCTCTATATTAGCTTGTTATTCAGGTTGTGCTAATATCTGTGCTTCAGCGTGAGCAGCAAAACATTCATTTGTTATGACTTGCACTCATTTTTAAATAGGGAGTGTTTAAATAGGTAAATGTTTTTGAGGGGGACTTGTGTGCATGCCCATTAAATCCAAATGCAATTTTTGGGTAGCCTTGGTAAATTAGTATGCACTACAACAATGATTATTTTTCATGCTGTTGATAATCTATAAGACATGCTGCTTTTATTGCAGTCATTATTTTCATCTTGCAAATATAAGTTAGTTTTTCAGTCTTGCAAGTGAGCATTTGTTAAAGGCTTTTCATTTTAAGAATATCTTCTACCAGGAGTTTCCTGGTGGTGTAGTGGCTTAAGGCTTTGGTGCTGGCGCTATAAACACTGCAGCCTGGGTTTGATTCCCAGCCAGGGAACTACCCACATACAAAAAAAAAAATAAAAAAGAATATCCTGTACCACTTTTTTTCCTCCCACTCCAAGAAAATCATAAACATAGATCTTGCTGAAGGCACCAGGAAGCTGCATTAAATGACCTTTTCCAGGCTTTGAATTCATAATTCAGATGATTGTCAATGACTTGAAAGCTGTCACCCAGAGCACAATAAATGAAAGCCTGAAAGTTTTTCACTATATGATTTGAAAATGTTGAGCTCAAGTGTTCATTAAAAAATGCAAAAGAAGATTCTATTGTACAGATGTCAGATTTAAAGTCTTCGTACTCTTTTCAAGATAAAATATTCATTTCTATTGTTCTTTCACAAATCTTTTTTGGTACTCAAAATATTTTCCCTGGAATGTAGCTACCTTGTTTCTCTAAATGAAAGATGAGGCTTTAAGAAATAAACGATTGAGCCTAATGAGAAATCTGACTAGTGAATCATCCAAGAAAAATGGCTGCAGAAATGCATATAGTATATAACTGATGGAAAGATTAAAAACACATTTTAAAGGTTAAAAACAATTACAGAAAGTAACTCAAGGCATTTAATGCCTATAATCTACTTAATGCCTATAATGTTTCCATCAACAAGGTACACATGTCTACAGTTAGTAGCAGAAATATCTAGATGGTAATTAGATCAACACACATGAAAAGGTATCACTAATTTGTCACTAATTTATGTAAAAATCAAATATAAAAGATTTATCCAATGCTTTATTGATGAAGCCATTTGATAGGATCTGATAAGAAGAGTCTGGAACAGCTGTTAACATAACCAATGCTGCTGAAATGCATCACTTTGTTTCTCTCTTCTTTTTTTAAATTGACGTATAATTGACATATACCATTATATTAGTTTCAGGTGTACAACATAATGACTCAATATTTGTATATATTGCAAAATGATCACCACAATAGGACTAGTTAGCATCCATCACCACACATACTTGCAGTTACAGAATTTTTTTCTTGTGATGAGAAATTGTGATTTACTCACTTAGCAACTTCCAAATATGCAATACAGTATTATGAACATGTCACCATGCTATGCATTACATTCCCATGACTTACTTATAATTAGAAGCTCGTGTTGTTTGACCTCCTTCACTCATTTCATCCACCCCCGCCCCCTACCTCTGGCAACCATCAATCTGTTCTCTATATCTATAAGCTCATTTACTGTTTTAGATTCCACATATGTGAGATTATACAGTATTTGTCTTTCTCTGATTTATTTCACTTAGCATATTCCCTCAGGGTCCATCTATATTGTCATAAATGGCAAGATTCCTCTCTTTTATATGGTTGAATAATATTCCATTATATATATGTTTATGAGGGGGGACCCAAAATAACCAAAATTTATTTATTAAAAATTGTGTATTTATTCTTACATGTTTAAACTCCATTCAATTTCAAAGTATTCTCCGTTTGATTCAATACACCTATCAAAACACTTTTTCCACTGCTCCAAACAGTTTTTGAACTTGACGATTTTGATGGCTTTTAGTGCTTCAGCCATTTTTTGTTTCACCTCTTTCATGATGGCAAAGCATTTCCCTTTGAGGACTTCTTCATTCGAGGAAACAAACAAACAAAATAGTCTCTCAGGATGAGATCTGGTGAACAGGGAGGGAGGGTACAGGGGTCCTGCTGGTTTTAGTAAAAATCTGCTGAACATTCAGTATGGGTTGGGCAGGTGCATTGCCATGTCACATGTTGTTCATGTAAATCATGAAATGGGCGGACACATTGAAAGAATCTCCAAAAATACAAATTTACTGAAGCTGAACACAGCCTCTTACAACAACACCAGCTGGTTCTCTGTTGTAGATGGGTTCCTAGAACACTCACCTAGCAGGGTAATCCTGTACAACCAGGGGCCTTCCCTCCAGGAGATAATTTCAGTTTTGTGGGGGTATATATTTCACATCTTATTTAGCCATTCATCCATTGATAAACATTTAGTTGTGTCCATATTTTGGCTGTTGTAAATAATGCTGCAATGAACATGAAGGTGCATATTATCTTTTCAAGGTAGCGCTTTTGGTCTTTTGATTTTGTTTTTTGTTTGTTGTTTGTTTCTTTGTTTGTTTTTTGCATAAATAACCAGAGGTGGAATTGCTGGATTATATAGTGTTCTATTTTTAATTTTTTTTTAGGTTGGTTCCCTGATGGGGAAGCGAACCCAGGTTGCCATGGTGAGAGCACCAAAACCTAGCCACTAGACCACCAGGGAACCCCCTATTTTTAATTTGTGAGAAATCTCCATAGTGTTTTCCATAGAGTCTGATCCTATTTGCAGTCCCACCAACAGTGCACAGGGTTCTCATTTCTCTGTGTCTTCACTAACACATTATTTCTTGTCTTTTTGGTAAAAGCCATTCTAACAGGAGTGAGGTGATATCTCATTGTACTTTTATGTGCATTTTCCTGATATTGTTGTTGATCACCTTTTCATGTACTTATTGGCCATCTGTATGTCTCCTTTGGAAAAATATCTGTTCTAGTCCTTTGCCAAATTTTTAAACAGATTGTTTTGTTTTGTTTTTTACTATTTTGTGTTAGTTCTTTATATATCTTATATATTAAACCCTTACCCGATATGTGAAGACTGTCCAGAAAGTATCCAGCTATGTAATATGAAAAATAGAGGCATTTATGACTGGAGTTTTTCCAGACAATCCTTGTATGATTTTCAAATATTTTTGCCCATTCAATAGACACCATTCTCTTAATGATTTCTTTGCTGTGCAGAAGCTTTTGAGTTTGATGTAGTCCCATATGTTTATTTTTGCATTTCTTGCCTTTGCTTTTGGTTTCTTATCAAATTAATACAATAAGAATGATAAAAATTTCTGAAAAGTTCTTCTCACTATCATGTTGACTTATATCGTGCCTCAGGTTAGCCTTTTCCTTGGCCAGCTATAGATTTGTTTGTGGAATGCTTAAAGGCTAATTTGGATAATAATCCAAAAACGTTCTACCTTAGCTCCATTTATGAGGTATAGACATTAGCTAATTTATGATGTAACGAGACAGGAAGCCAAAGGGGTGAAGAAGTCACAGTGTTGTCTAAGGACACTGCTAAGCTTCCTGGGTGGTTTATTGATTCTTTTATGGGAAAACCAGAGACGATTCTTGAGGTCAAGCCAGGATCAACATAAGAATAGAATCATGAGGCCAGATTTAGGAACTGAGGTACAGAGAAATGTGCGATCACTGTGGGCTGACATACATGTTCATAGTAGGAATCTCAATGCCATTTGATCTGTAAGGCAAGGCTAAGACTCAAATAAGGATAATGCCATTTTATTCATCACTTGTGGTTATTTGCTAGTGCAAATATATGTCATATAATAATAACAATAATTATGCGTTACTTCAGTTGCTATCTTCTAGTTGCTATCAATAACACATGTACAGTAGTTTTCTATTAGCTCGAGTTCTAGCTCTACAATAGAACCTTATATAATCCAGCTTCTCGGTTGAATTTTGTAATTCCACCATCTAGACCACTCAATTTGCATTTTATTATATTCACTCTTACATGGATCTGTCTCTCATTAATATTTTAGTTGTCTAATGAGAATATTAATTTCTTTAAGGTAGAGATCTCAATTTATGCATATTCTTTGTGTTTCATAGGACACAAAACAATGATGTAAATATATTAGGCAGTCTTAGTTTATGTCTATTGTTTCATCATGTAGTACATTCTGCTTTTGGCCCAGATTTTCTTTTTAAATGAAATATAATTATTATTATAATAATTGCATGAAAATTGGGCATGAGGGGTTTGGTGGACCTCTACTTTGGATTTCTAGCTTCTACCATGATCTCATCAATTCATGTGAGGTGTATATGCAGTGACTAGAGTTCCCACTTTAAGTTGAAAGGATGGCCAACTTAAACCCGGATCTCTTTTTATTCTAATAATTTCCACATGCATGATAGCTAATGTCTCCCTTTTAATAACAACACATAAGGGCTCTCATGGATAAAACATAATTTTAGCTAAAGACAGGTAAAAATTTTCTCAGTGGTGGTGACCGAAGAATTTACTGTCTCTGTTCCTGCCAGCTGTTTTATGTACCTAAGAGTTGCTCCTTGGCCAGGAACCCAAACTCAAAAGATGGATAGAACTCACAAGCTACCAGTCAGTGGGGTCCATTGAAATAATATCTTAGAAGTATGTAAAATATTTATGGAAAATAAAGGTTGAACAGTCTTACCATAGAGTGTATAGAGAGGAGTCTGAATATATTTCCAACAATGGATTTGTTAATTCCTGTATAATAAAATCTACAAACATGTATTTACTTTATTTGCACACCTTTATACATAATAGAAGTACAAATTTTTTACTCTTTTAGCAATAATTTCATGTATTCTAGGAGTATGTATTTTATACTCTATTACCATTAGTGAAGGAAAAAATAATTGTGCCTGGAATGGGAGAGCATTCAATTTTTAAAAGGCTTTACATCAAAAATGCTATTGATATAATTCTTGAAGGATGTGTATGAATTTTGCAAATGGACAAGAGGGTTAAATACATGTAGATATGAAATAATGGTGTGTTATGAGAATTGAGTTATTTTCTGAGGGAATAAAATGCCTGTAGAAAAATTGTAGGATATGAGGCTCAAATGGTTAAGCAGTGGCAAAACTGCAGAAGCCTTTGTATATCATATTCTGGAGGCTGGTTGCATTGAAATATGTCATAAAAAGGAATAACATGATCATATTTTGGATCTCTGGCAGCAATTAGAAAATGTATTAAAATGAGAGTCTAAAGGTAAACATTACAATAAGAGATTTGCACAATAGCAATTGATATTGAAGGCACCAATTGTGATAGTAACAATAGGCATGAAAAGGGGGAAACATATTTGAGAGATGTTTTGAAGATAACATGTACAAAAAGGGTGACCTGTTCATTGTAGCATAAAGCAAAGAGAAAAGTTAAAAATGACACTGAAGTTTATAGCTTGGGAAATAGGATGAGTGGTAAAGTTTTCAAGTGAAGTATAGAACACAAGAAATGGAAGAGTGTAGGAAAAACATGGAGAAATTTGATTAAATTGTTCCTGGATTTTTGAAATTTAGGTATCAGTGGGACATCCAGTAGAGATACATTATCATTGATAAAGTCAGTCTAATGCACTTGAGAAGCCCAAGCAGGAAAGTAGAGTGAGAAGAGATGTGGACTACACATGGATTCCTGAGGACTACTAAAATTTAAGGGGATGGTGGAAGAGAGTATGTTTTCAAACATGATCTACAATCATATTCTAAGAAGAAGATGAATATATAAGCCCTCCTTGTCTTCTCTGAGTCTGCTAGGGTATAGTTGTTTTAATGACAGATAGTCTGTCTAGTGACCAGATGACCCATATGTTGAAAACCTAAATTTAGATAGTTCTATACACTTTTAAATTAGGATTTTTTAAATGGGAATTTCAAACGATGCAAAAAAGGGAATTGGGATTAATTTAAGCATTCCATGGATAAATTATAAACGTATTTACTAAGTAGTTAAGGTTACTATTTCAACTCATTATAAATATTCATCTGGGAGTTTTCTTAGATTATAGTGTGAGTCAGTTTTAAAAGGATAACTAGGTAAGAATCATAGTTCTCTTCTTGTCTCATCTTCTGCCTTTTTATCCTGTTGCTTTATATGTGCTTTGTATGCGTATTACAAGGGCGATTGGACTCCCCATGAAATGTAATCAATGTCATATTTTGTTATTAGCTTTATTATGTAATTATGTTATTTTCTATTAATATCTATAAAAATATTCTTCCTTTTTCCTAAGAGGTTGATGTTTCTCAAGGAAAAATAAAGTTTATGCTTGGGGTAATAAAACAAAATACAGCTTTATTAATATAGAATTTTAAAAAGAGCTGAAATACATGTATTCATATGCCCCCCAAAATCAAATTTGCTAGTTTTTGTGGAATGTAAATTCAGTGTGAGTCAACAGAAAAATGCATGTGGTCCAAAAACCTAACCTTATATTAAACCTTACCCACAGAATAAAAACTTTAGAATGAGTAATGTCAGGTATTCATTTTACTCTGTCATGTTCATATCACACATGGAATGTTCTCTTCATTTCTAGATTATATTTTTAAAGAGAAGGTGAAACAATATATGTTCAGAAACAAACAATAAGAATTGAAAATAGCCTTAAAACCATAGTATGTTAAGAACAGTTGAAGAAAGGTTGGTCCAATATCCACAAATCGATTGAGATGATATACCATATAAACAAAATGAAAAATAAAAAACTAGTAAGTCAAACTGAGAAAGATAGATATCATATGATCTCACTTATATGTGGAATCTAAAGAACAGAATAATGAACAAACAAAACAGAAACAGACTCATAGGTACCAATTGATGACTGTCACATAGCAAAGGGCTTGAGGAGCTGGGTGAAAAAGCGGATGTCGCCCCAATAAGTCTAACAATAAAAATGAATTTAAAAAAAATAAATAAAATTAAAAAAAATAAATAAAATCTACACTTAGGGACAATTCTCATTTATAATCAGTAATAAAATATTCAGATATTTTAAAAAAAGCTGAAGGTATTAAGAAGCACAAATTGGTAGTTACAAAGTAGTCATGGGGATAAAGTATAGCATAGGGAATATAGTCAATAATATTGTAATAATTATGTATGGTATCAGATGGGTATTAGACTTACTGAAAGAATCAATTCATAAAGTATGTAAATGGCTAACTACTATGCTGGTCACCTGAAGCTAATATAAAATAATATTGAATGTCAACTGTAATTGAAAAAATAAAAAAATAAAAAAATAAAAACAGCTGAAAAGACTGGTAAGTTCTTCACATATTTAGAAGGATATGAGGGATTACAATTGTTCTCTTTTAGCCAGTGGATATAATATGGCTTAATGGGTGGAAAATAAATTACATGAAGGCAGATTTAAGTTCAACTTTAGGAATCATTTTCTAATGATTAAAGGTTTTAATAATGGAATGAGTTACATTTTGGAGTATTCATGCACAGGTAGAGTACCCATTTGGTGGGGTTGTACAAGGGAAGTCAAACATGTGTTAATGGGCAAGACTAAGAAACTTGGTTCCTTCAAGACATGTGAGTCTTTCAGAGAATGATTCTAAATAACGTAACCTACTACTCCGACAATATGTCAAATTCTGCGTCAAAGCAATCCCCAGTAATGGACTCAACCATAAATATCTATGCCAGCTCCTTAAGGTCATGAAAATATTTTTATACAGCCCAGAGCCCAGGAAATACTATAAATGGTTTACAAAGAGTTAATGGATTATAAGCTTAGAGGTGTACCTTCCTAAGAATTGTAAGAGTGGAGCACCAAGTCAACTCAGAAATCTATATGAGGTATCTTTCTCTGGGTTGTAATAAACCTATTCTCTGGGCTGAGGAAGAAGCTGGGAAAATTGAGTCCATGGAGTGAATTTTGGATTTTGTTTTTAGCTTTAATAATACATTTTTTCCAGGGCCGTGGTTGGTCATTAACACAGAAAACCAGCAGGAAAGTTGAAGAGAACTATTTAATAATATTTAATTTTTACTTTTCTTCATTAAATATTCATATACTTTAAAACTATGTCTGGACAAATAAAAATTTATTTTGATTATTTTTTTAATCCATTGGAGTAAGCCACCGTATCAAATGCTTTTAAACTGTTTCATTGTAATAATATAATTACTTAGAATTGAATCAAGGTCATTGAGTTCTCTACAGATTGCTTAGTAATTAAAGATGCTCTGAGGATCAGTAATGATGGTCTCTTGCATTTTATTTATGTTCAAAAAAGTCATGTCATCATGCAAGAAAATGATGTCATTGGCTCTGAATTTAAGCTGTTGAAAGACTAGCCTAATTATATTGTTAGTAGCAAATATCTAACTTTATATCAGACTGAATATATCATATAGTATTCAAAAGTCTTGGATATAGAATTTAAAAATTGTTTGGGTATTAGTTTTTACTAGCTTTCAGTGTTCATTTCTTTCATCAATATGTACTTGTATGGGAGATGATATATAGAATTTTAGGTAAGTTCTGTAGGCTGAAGAGATACTGACAACTTTTATGCCTTCAAATTAGCTTTTCAAAATGATTTGAATCCAATAAACAAATATTTTAAAACAACTTGTTAAAAGCAACTCACTGATTATAGAAATGACCTCTATATTTCAAAACATATAAAATATAAATTGTTTTATATATAATATATACAACATAAAAATTCCCAAATCTAAGTTTCCTTTGAAAAGTTTACTTTTTGCTAACCCTGTATGCATGTTATTGTGTGTCCCTTGTGGCTCAACCTTATGTACCTTCTCATTCTGATATCTGTGGAAAAGGAGACTTCCCTATCATGCTGTTCTTGTAGCAGACTGCAAATGGGTTGAGGTTTGATACTTTTTAGTTTTAATATGAAAATGCATGGTTTTTATAATCTGACAATGAAAATAAAAAGTATTTTAAATAGAAATGGCTCTTTTCCCCAAGAAATATGACTAGAATGCAATAATATTAAGATATTTTAAAATTAATGTGTAGCAATGTAGCATTCAAATACAAGTAGAGATTTGAATGGAATCATATACAAGGGATGATAAAAGTGTAAGAATGTATCTGTACTGCTTAAGATACTCTAGGCATTCTAATCAGTCTTTAGGATTGTTCCAGCCTTCTTTGCAAAGTATCAATATTGTAAAGAGAGGTTTTTGTTGCTTTGTAACATTCCTTTAAGATTGTAGAATTCTCCATTAAAAACTAATAATATCTTGGCTTCATTTGCTGTTTTAATAGATTTTTAGTTAAAGTGTAATATACAAGGAGAAAGGTATACAATTCCTAAGTGTACAGCTTGATGGATTATTGCTAAGTGAGCACGCTTGCATAACCACTATCCAGAGATAAAAGTAGAACATTATGAGCATCTCAAAAGATTTCTATCTGCCACCTACCAAGAATTTCCCATTCTCCTTTTTGCCAGTGGGAGCTAATGTTCATACTTCTATTGCCACAGATTAGCTTTGTCTGCTTTTGAACTGTATAGAAGTGAAATCATACATTACATATTTATTTTTGTCTTAATTCCATCATTCAACATCATGGTTGTGAGATGTTAGAAGTGATTTGTTTATTTTTATTGCTGTATATCATTCCATTTGATGTGCCACAGTTTATTTGTGCTGCTATTGATGGATTATTGGATTTTTTCCAATTTTGGCTTTTCTAGATAATATTATGACAATTATAGGCAGTTTACCAAACAGTTAGTGAAGCTAAACCTTCAGAGCCCCTCATTAGTACAGGCCTCTGTGAGGGCTATGAACTGTTATAGCTTGTAGAGTATTTTAGGTAGGGAGGGGAAGCTAGATTGTGTGAAATATCTCCATGAAAGAATTTCTGGTAAGATAGTCAAAGAGGTTACAAAAGAAAAATATCTGAAGCTCAAAGTCTAATGTAATTGTGATGATATCTTTTATCATTCTAATTACATATTCATGCAGTTTGTTGAATATTGAATCCACCCCTGAGATCATGGTCAAAATTTTATACCACAAGTGCAAGAGCCAAGTAGAAGAGAATTAGGTATTGATATACTTTTTGGACTATTATGTTAGAATAATTCTTTTCTACTTTTTTTTTCCCAATCTTTTATTTTTTTATATTTTTTTAAATTCATTTTTATTGTTAGACTTATTGGGGTGACATCTGTTAGCAAGGATTACATAGGTTTCAGGCATACAATTCTACAGTGCATTGTCATCTTGTTGTATAATAAGTTCACCACCTAATGTGACTTGAGAAGCTGTTCTGAGGAGAATTCTGGCACCAAAACAGGGCCCCGTAGTTGTAGACTGACCACATGTACCATTTTAAATGGAACAGAAAACAGCGGTACTGTCCCGTTTCAAATGGTACCTATGATCAGCCTACTCTCACTGGGCTAAATTCAAGGTGTCAGTAGGCTGGCCAGACTACCGTTTGAAACAGGACAGTGCTGTTGTTTTCTGTCCCTTT
>PVJL010014228.1:0-28824 GCA_004026885.1 Lyroderma lyra | reverse complement strand
GTTTTGTCTCATGGAGTCGGATATTTCTTGCAGAGTTCTTTCAATCCTTTTGGTTCTATATTCCCTCTCTTCCTCTTTCTGAGCTGTTTCCATGTTCTGGTCTTCAATATCACTAATTCTTTCCTCCATCTGGTTGTTCCTGTTTCCTATGGCAGTTATTTCATTTCTCACTTCTTTTATGGTATTATTTATTTCTCGTGTTTCCGTCTCAATCTTTCTTATGTTTTGAATTTCTTTGTTAAATTGTTCTTTTTGTTCACAGAGTTCCTTTTTTATGTCGTTTATATCCTTTTTTATGTTATTTATCTCAGTTATGGTGTTCTGCCAATAGGTTTTCATTTCTCTCACAGCGTTTAGAATGGCTGCTTTAAATTCTCCGTCACTTAAATTCGACCCTTCCAGATGTAACAAGCTGTCTTCTGGGTTAATTTCATGTTCTTTCTCAGGAGTGTTAGTTTTTAAGGAATTCATCCTGTCCGCTGGGATTTTCCTCTTTGACATGAGGGCTTTATGTTCACTGCCCAGATTATTGCTTTTGTGGTGTCTTGCTGTATGGTAGACACTAGGTGGTGCTGGGGGTCAAGTTTTGGGGGAGAGGGGGCTGTTTGTTTCTTGTTTCTGATCTCCTACTGAGTTTGGAGGCCATGCGCATATATCCTGGGGAGAGGCCAACAAAAGGCTTTTGGCCCTTTGCTGGGGAAAATCAGTCTTTCTTCCCAGCCCTGATTCAGTACCTGGCTGTCTAAAGGCTCACACTGCTTTCAGAACTCTGGGGTGCACGAGGAAGTGCCTGCTCCATAAGTCCAAAGCTGTGGGCCTGGCCTGAGACAGCAGGGTCGCCTTTGCAGCAGGCTGGGAACAGGAACTGCAGCCCTGTGTAGGTCTCCAGGGGGCTTGGAGCTGGGGTGTTATCTTTGCAGTTCAGAGTCCTCACTCAGCCCTTCTACCACTCAAAAGTTCCAGAGGCTTGCTCCCAAACTCCTTCCATCCCCAGCTCCCCAGTCTCTCTCCCCTCCCCCAAACTGCACAACTCCGAATAGTCAGCAGGGATTGCGTCCGGATCCCGCGTTGTCCGTCTCTGCTCCCTTCCCTCTCCCCGACTTGCCCCCTTCTCGCCAGCCTTCAGGTGTTTACTTGCGATTTGTGGATATCTCAACAGCCGGTTTGTCACTCAGGGTCCTCTTTCTTGGCTCCTGGATGGCCGTTCAATTGTGTTTTCTGGGAGAGGCTTTAGGAAACTCCTCTCCAGTCGCCATCTTGTCTTCTCCTCTTTTAATAGTGTCTTATAATTTTCAGTGTTTAAGTACTTTGTTAAGTTCATCCCCTGGTATTTTATTAATATTATTGTGAGCACAAAAGGTATTGATTCTCTTGCCATTTTTTCTAAAGATTTGTTGTTTGTATATAGAAATGCAATTGACTTTTGTAGATTGAATATGTACCCTGCAACTTTACTGCATTTGTTTATTGTTTCTAATAGTTTTCTAGTGAAGTCTTTGGAATTTTCTATATACAGGATCATGTCATCTTTAAATAGTGACAGTTTGACTTCTTTTCTCCCAATTTGGATGTCTTTTATTTTCTCTTGCCTAATTGCTCTGGTTAGAACTTCCAGTACTATATTGAATAGCAGTGGCAAGAGGAAGCATCCTTGTCTTGTTCCTGATTTTAGGGGAATGGAGTTCAGCTCTTCCTCATTTAGTATGATATTAGCTGAAGGTTTTTCATATATGACCTTTATAATATTGAGGTACTTTCCTTTTATACCCATTTTAAGTGTTTTGATCATAAATGAATGTTGTATTTGTCAAATGAGTTTTTTACATCAATTGATATAATCATTATTTTTATCTTTTAGTTTGTTTATGTGGTGTTGAACTACCCTTGTGCTCCTGGGATGAATCCCACTTGATTGTGATGTGTAATCTTTTTGATGCACTGTTGGATTCTATTTGCTAATATTTTGTTTAGGATTTTTACATCTGTGTTCATCAGAAATATTGGTCTATAGTTTTTTGGTTTGTGTGTGTGTGTGTGTGTGTGTGTGTGTGTGTGTGTGTGTGTGTTGTCTTTACCAGGCTTTGGTATTAGGGTAATGTTGGCCTTGTAGAATCAGTTGGGAAGTATTACCTCATATTCAATATTTTGGAAGTCTGAGGAGGATAGGTGCTAATTCTTATTTGGAAGCTTGGTAAATCTTATTGATGAGACCATCTGGTCCAGGGCATTTGCCTTTGGGACAGTTTTGGATGATTGCTTCAATTTCTTTACAATTGATGGTCTATTTAGATTATCCAGTTTTACTTGGTGCAGTCTGGATAGACCGTATATTTCTGAACCTTGTCCATTTCTTCTAGGTTGTTTAAATTAGTGGCTTAAAGTCCTTCACAATATTTTCTTATGATTCTTTGTATTTCTGTGGTATCAGTCATGATTTCTCACCCTTCATTTCTAGTTTTGGTTATTTGTGTCCTTTCTTTTCACCTTTTGGTTAGCCTAGCTTTGTCAATATTATTGATATTTTTTTCAAAGGACAAGCTCTTAGTTGCATTAATTTTTTCTATTGTCTCTCTATCTCAATTTTGTTTAGATCTGCTTTAATTTGTATAATTTCTTTCCTTCTGCTAACTTTGGTTTTTTTTTCTTTCTTTCTTTTTCTAGTTCTTTAAGATGGAATGTTAGGATGTTTACTTGTAGTTCTTGTTTTTTTTAAAGATAAGCCTGTGAGGATATAAATGTTCCTCTTATTACTGTTTTTGCTGTGTCCCAATAATTTTGACACATTGAATTTTCCTTGTCATTAGTTTTTATGTGGTTTTAATCTCTTATTTTATTTATTCTTTGATCTAGTCATTTTTAATAGCATGTTATGTAATCTCAATGTATATGTTATTTTTTCTGTGCACTTTTTGCAGTTGATCTCCAAATTCAAAGCTTTGTGGTCTGAGAATACACTTGGTATGATTTCAATCTTCTTAAATTTACTGAGGCTAGTTTTGTGTTCAACCATATGGTCTATCCATGAGAATGTTCCATGTGCACTAGAAAAAAATGTACAATCTTTTGTTTTCGATGAAGTGTCCTGTAAATGTCAGTTATGCCAAATTCCTATAATGTATCATTTAAAGCTGATATTTATTTATTTATTTTCATTTGGATGATCTCATAGTTTCAAGGGGGTGTTTAGGTTTCTTACTATAATTGTGCTTTTGTCAGTTTATCCTTTTAGATTTGTTTGTTGTTGCTTTGTAAATTTTTGTGCTTTCTGATTGGGGCATATATATTCATGAGTTTCAGTTTCTTTTGTTGTGGTGGTGTCCCTTTTATCACTATGAAATGTCCTTCTTTGTCTCTTCTTACCTTTTGTATCCTGAAGTTTGTTTTGTCAGATATCAGTATGGCAACACTAGCTTTCCTCTGCATGCCATTTGCTTGAAATATTGTTTTCCACCCTTTCACTCTGAGCCTGTATTTGTCCTTATGGCTGAAGTGCATCTCTTGGAGACATATGGATGAGTTTTGTTTTTTAATCCAGTCTGCTACTCTGTGCCTTTTTATTGGTGAGGTCAGTCCATTTATATTTAAGGTGATGATTGATATATGAGGAATTTTTATGGCCATTACTTTCTTGCTGTTTTTTCTTTCTTTGCTATTTTGCCAACTCTTCCCTAACTATTTTGATCCTTCATTTCAAGTCAAATACCCTACTTCAGTATTTCACAAAATGCTAGCCTAGTCCTGGAGAATTCACTCAGATTCTGTGTGTCTAAGGTCGTTATTTCTTCTTTATATCTAAACGATAGTTTTATTGGATAAATTATTCCTGACTGGAAGTTTCTCTCTTTTAATATTTTGAATATTTTATTCCACTCTTTCCTGTCTTATAGAGTTTCTGCTGAGAAGTGTGATGATAACCTAATGAGTTTTTCTTTAAAGGTTATAGTTTGTATGTTTGTTTTTCCTCCCTGGCTGCCTTGAGAATTGTCTCTGTCTTTGATTTTTAATGTATTCAATACAGTGTGCCTTGGAAAAGATTTTATGGTTGGGTCAAGTTAGCTAGGGACCTTTTTTTTTTTTCTTGAATTTAGGTTTACAGATTTTTCCATAGGTTTGAAAAGTTCTCATCTACTATTTCTTTGAGTAAGCTCTCTGTAGAGTTCTGATCTGTTCCTTTTGCTTTTCCTATTATTCTAATGTTCTTTCTAATAGAGTCAGATAGTTTTTAGGATTTTTTCAGTTCTTTTACCTCTGAAGTCTCTGTCTTCTTTCTGTGTTGTTTTCACATTTCAATCTTTGATATCACTAATTATTTTCTTTATCTGGTAGGCCCTATTTCCTATAGTGGTTAGTTCATTTCTCAGTTCTTTTATTGCATTATTTTTCAAATTTATATTTGATTTTTTTTATATTTTCAATTTTTTAAGTTAAAATCTTCCTTTTGTTCACAGATTACCTTTCTGAGATCATCAGTCTGGGTCTGGGTATTCTGACAACATTCTTTCAGCTCTATGAGTATCTTAAGAACTGCAGCTTTGTGTTCTGTGTCATTTAGATTACTTATTTCCAGATTCATAAGTTTCTTTTCTGGAGATTTTATATTTACTTTCTGAATGGCTTTGATTCCTAAGGTACTTATTGTATTTAATGTGTTTCTTTTTCTGGGCATGAGGGTTTTTTCTGTGGCAAATAAAGAGAGGTTTTTCTTTATTTATTTCTTTCTCTTTCCAGTTGGTATCATTGTAGCATGTTCTCTTCTCTTGATTATTCCAACTCTTATTTCTGGGAGCTCTCCTGCAAAATGGAATTCCCTTCTTTTGATTCAGTTGTCTTGGTCTCCATGTGGTGGAAAACTTGTGTTACGCTTCTGATATTAGTTCAGGGGAAAGCTGTTGTGGTTGTGTTTTAGTTTTCCTGAGGTCTATTTCTGGTTTCTGCAGGCATGAGATTTTTTGGTAAGAATGCAAGTTTGTTTTGTTTTGTTTTTGTTTTTGTTTTGTTTTGCTTTCTTCCCCCCACCTGGCTGTAGAGCAGACACTAGGTGGAGTTGGGGTGTGGAGTTTGGGAAGGAGAGTTGGAGAAACAACCAGGCTCAGTGTCTCTGGTTTCTGCCTAAGTTTGGGGCAGTGTACTTTGTGGCTGCTTTGTTTCCTGTGGCAGCTCTTCTTGTTGCTGACTCTGCTGTAACACTAGTCTGTTTATCAGGGAAGCCTGGTCACACAGATGGAGAACAAGCCAGATGCAGGCTCTGTTTTTTCTAATTTGTTGTTGATTCCTTCTAGTGTATTCTTAATTTCAGTTATTGTGTTCTTTATTTCTGAGTGGTTTTTTATTCCATCCTTTCTATGCCCTTCTTTATGTTTACTATCTCTTTGTTGAAGTTTGCACTAAGTTTCTTAAACATTCTTATAACTAGTGTTAAACTCAGTCGTTGGTTGATTGGTTGCCTCCGTTTCATTGAATTTCTTTTTTTAGGAGGTTTCTCCTGTTCTTTTATTTGGTACATGTTTCTGAGTTTTCTCATTCTGATTGCTTGTCAGTGTTTTCTTCTGTGTATTAGGTAGAACTTCTATGTTTGTCAGTCTTTGCTGGGTGGCCTTATTTAGTATGTATCCTGTGTAGTCCAGTGACACAATCTCTCTGATCACCTGTGCTTTTATTCTGGGAGTGTTCCTTTTATGTGTTGTGTGCATTTTCCTGTTGTGATTTAGACTTGATTGTTTTGGCACATCAATGGGTGGAACCTCAGGCTGATTGGCTATGGCTGTGAGGACTGTCTACACCCACAGTAGATAAGCTGCTGTGTGTAGATTGACACTTCAAAGGTAGATTTGCCCCAGTGGGCTTTTGTATCTGTTGAGACCACCCCTTGTGTGTGCTGCATGTGGGCTAACCAGGCAGTGCTCTAATGCCATCTGAAACCAGTCTCAGAATGTGTTGTTTCTGATGTCTGTGTAAAACGGTTATCATGCAGTCCAATTTCAGCCTTACCTATGTCCAGCCAGGGGATACCTGGTAGAAGCCACAAAGCTGTATTTTTTTTGTTGTTGCCTATGCTGAAACTGGAGGCCTGTGGGGTGACTTCTCTGCAAACAGAGGCTGGCTGCCACCAGTTGAGCTTGGGTGAGCTTAGCTAAAGCCCTAGGGAAGCCTAGGCCTGTTGTCTCCTGCTGAATGTATGTAAAGCTCAGTCATTGAAAGAGCATCCTTAGGTGTGCTGGCTGGGCTGTTTGACCCAGTGTTGAGAGTACTCCAGTGATGTAGCAATGGCTGTTTGGGCTAAGGTTTTAGGAAATCACAAGTTGTGGGTTGGGGTTTTTACAAATTTAATGTAGATTTTTTTTCTTGTACCAGGGCCAGGCTGTGACCTCCTACATAATGCCCTGAGAACACCTTGGCCAGCTTCCACTCCCCTTAAGCTCACAGATTTCTGAGAGCTGCCAAAGAGAGTAGGAAGCTCAAGTTGTGGCTGCTGGCTCACCATAAAAAGTTCCCCAGGCAGTTTGGGCTATCCAATACTGTGAAAGCCTTCAACAACTTGTGGAGTGGGGCTGGTTGCTAAATTGCTGAGAATGCCCCTGGCAATGGACCACTATCAGGGCAGATATCCAGGGTGTCACCAATGTGGTACACATACATGGATTTTACCAGACCAATTTATACTTAGATTTGGCCCTCTGGTGAGGGTTCAACATAGAAAAGATGACACCTTCCTATATGCTACAAGTGAGGCAAGCTCCACAAAGGAACAATGGTGGCTATCCCTCCAGCCCTTGCCTTGAAATCACACAATTCAGTCTTTCCCCATATATCTCTGTGATATCTTGAGTTTCTGCACCTCCACAGTACCCAGGTGTGTTTGCAAGTGAGTGAGTCTATGTGTAGGTCCTTCAAGAGGTTTCCAGCCACCCTCCATCTCACCACAATGGATAGACAGAGTCCTCACTGCTTTTCACTGCCACATGTTATGGGGGATTTATCTTCCCTGCACAGAACTCCTGGACTGGGGAACCCAGGGCTGGAATTCTGCTCTCTTCATTGGAGACTTCCACCACTGAGGTATCCTTCTTGGTATTCAGCCACTACCTGGGAGTTTGGGGTAAGCCCATTTCATGTCTCCACTTTTTCTACCAGTCTCCATATGGCCTCCTCTTTATATCTTTAGTTATTAGGGTTCTGTTCAGCTAATTTTAGGATAATTTTTGAGGTTGGTTATTCTATAATTTAGTTCTCATTTCAATATTATCCTGGCAGGCAGCAGGCATAGTGTTTACCTAGACCACCATCTTGGACCACCCCTCCAAGATCATACATTATGTATATTTAAATTATATTTTGGTTTATACATTATTTTATTGTAAATTTGTCATCAACATACAATTCTAAAGAAAATAACTGACTTGAAGAAATTAATTATTTCAGGTTTTAAAAGTAAAGCTGGGAGCAGACTCTAGACCATGCCAACCCCACTACCATGATGTCTTCTTAAGAAACTAGATTCAGCAGCCAGATTGATGCTCTTAAAAAAAAAAAAAATTTTTTTTTAGTTGTTAGCCACAACACTGCTGTCATTATATAAGACATTCATAGACCTACCTAAACTAACATTGTGAACAAATAGCATGATCAGGATTAGAACACAAATCTTTCAATTTCAAGTGATTATTCTGCAAGGCTAAGGCTATGCTATTTTACTGACTAAAATGGTGTACTAAAGTTTAGTTACAATTTATGATGTTTTTAAATTTTTGTTCAGGATATGTAGCCTATTTTTAGCCAATCCACTATCATTTTAAATTATGTACATTGGTGATAGAATTAAAGTGAGTATTCTTGAGGTATCCTATAATGTTTTTGTCTCCTTTGTTTATTCTAATATGTAGATATAACTCCCTATTTTATGAGATTACATAATTAAACATTATGGTCCCAGATCTGTCTATAATATCAGGCATTTTCCTTGCTATGAGGTTAGTAGGAAGTGAGAAAAAACAAAAAGAAAATAAGTTTGTGAATAATAGAGACAGTTTCTGGGAAAATTTAAAAACATACTATATTAACCAAAGACCACCTATGAGTATTAAACACCTAATTTTTCAGTTATACTGATAACTTATGTAGTCTTAAACAATTCCACAGACAATATTAAACTTTTAAATTTTCTGTTGTTCAAATAGGTGCAACATCAATTAAGATCAAAATAGTTATGCTGTAGATAATTGAAATAAGTTATTATAGTCCAATTAAATAAAAATTTATGCTATAAATGTGCTCATACATCTTTGTTCAATAATAATAACATAACATATTTATTAATCTTTCAAAATGTGCTAAGTAGAGCCTTAGTCCTTTATATATACAATCTAATCTTTCATTAAGAATCACTTTATCTTATGGATCTTGTTCTCTCCCTTCCCAGATGAAACGTTGTCCAATGAGTTAACTAATTAGTCTATGTTATCCAGAGGAATTTGAACTCAGACAGCCTGATTCCAGAGTGATGCTCTTAACTGCTAACCAATGTTACAAACACACACAAAAAATTACAAAAATAAAAATAAAAATAAGAGAATGAAGTGATTGATAAGGACTGCAATTAAATTAAAATCTTGACTTCTAATTGTAGCAAAGAAAAAGCAGTAAACTTGTAATATAATATAACTTTTTCTGGTTTAAAATAAACTGCCTATAATTTATTTTGTAGACTGAATTTAATTTTTTAAACATTTTTTCTTGAGGAACACATGAATGAGAGTTACAAAAAAATTTACATTTGTATTTAAAATTCTGTTACTTTAACTTGAGAGAACAGATAAATCCCTAACCAAATGGACCACAAAATTTGTCTTGGCAAAAACAAGTGATTTTAATCTTAACAAATGAAAATAGAAATAGATTTCTTCCTTCTTCTTTATTATAACAGGGTGTCTACTGTGTGTCAGGTGATTTTGCCAACATGGTTTACTGAATCTCAGCAATGATACATGGTAGAGAAAAACTGAACAAGGAAATAACTGCAATATGTATAGATTCTGATTCTTTAAAGAGTTGGTCTTATAATGCATTATACTTAACTGAATTACTAAACATTGTTCCATATTTAAATAAAAACTACAAAAGAAAATACTACTTATTTTTGAATTACTATTCTTCATCATTTGTATGAAAAACTGAAATTTGATGAATATTGTGAAGCATTAACAAACCTCTGTCTCTCTATGCTTATGCCTATGTCTGTTTGTTTATCATCATATATATATTTTTTTGAGGCTGTGTGAAATACAAGTAATTAATTTCCACAAAGTATTATTCACATACATTTACAAATAAGCTTTGTTTCTCTCTGACCTTAGGAACAAGGCTTCTGTTAAAATTTGTCTGTGTGTGAACAAGTTATTTAAAGGAAAGATAGACCATTATTCTAAAATATATATTACCCAATTGATTTCTAAATGTAGCATAATTTAACGTAATATCTGTTTTTTATTGTAACATTGATTCATTGTAAACAGATTAAGTAATTTCTGTTTTGAGATATACGCCTAGTTTCCTTTGATAGCAGATATATCTCTTTTTTTCATTAGTAATAAAGTTGGCAAATAATATTTAAAATGTTTGTAATTTGAATACTGTAAGGAAACAAATACAAAGATAAATTGTGTTGGCTTTAGCACTAGATCACAATTTCCAAAGAATTTCAAATAAATTTCATGTGATTATATAATATCTATTTAGTTTTCAATGCTATAGATCTAACACTTGTCAGAGGTCTAATTAAATTATTAATATTTTTCACTCAATCCACATTATTTGGGGGATCACAAAGAAGTATTTCATGGGATGTTTCTTCCACAACTTTCCCATTCTCTAGAGGTATATACCCATATATTTCATAACACAAAAACATAAATAGCCAACTGCCCAGATAAACATCTATGATATTTTGAAATGCTGTCTCCCTCTCATAATTCACACATCAAACAAGAGGTTAATAACATATATATAGTAATATATAATTATATATGATATTATATACTAATTATATATTATGTATGATATTAATTATATATAATCATTATACATTACATATATTTTATATGGTATATACAAATGGTAGGCTATTGTAGTTAGTAAACAGAAATTACATCAACGCAGGAAGGCTTTTAGATTACAGATGACATGAAATAAATTGTTGATGGAGAGAGGATTATATAAGTTAAAATGTTTACAGTGATAATAAAGCAAATATGTTTAAGGATGTTTCAAATGGTTTTAGAATATGATGAGAAAAATTTGATGCTGTAAGAATAAATATACTAACATATAAAACTTATGTTTTCCAATTCTGTCCAGCCTGAAGCTGCAAATTCCTAATTATTGCCTGTAGTTCACTGGCTCTCATTTATACTTGTCGTTGCAGGCTTCCAGGACCCTGCATCATTTTGGTTCCAATCATTTATTGGAATTTATACATGTAGTTTACCAGTGCTCACCAATAAATCTGAAAACTTCAAGATGACATTAGGTTTTTCTATCCTTTCTTATTTCATACCCATTCCATGATACTCTTTACTGAGGCTACTGAATCCTCTGGAAGCTGCCTTACCATGAACCACCAATGTTTACTCCCTAAGGTCTTTAAGAGACTCTGTCTTCAGGCCTGGAAATTGTACCATCACCATTATCAATACCTTCCCCTTTATGGATAATGATATGAAGCTCTTAGATTACAATTGGATATTATCTTTTCTAAAGCCTATTCAGAAAGAAGTCAGAAAATGTTTCTTTGTACAATTATAATAATTTTGTCTTTTGTGTGGCCACTTGTCCCACTTGTGTGATAGGGTTTAAAATATTTTTCTTGTTTCTCAAAATATAAACACTTTCATTAATATTTTTTCTCAGTTGGTAGTCAAAAGAGAATCCAAATAACTGATACTATACTATGAGATGGCTATAGATTTACTATCAGATCAAAATATGTTTACAACACTCTCTAAAGGAAATTCTTATCTAGGAATCTGCCTATCCCACAATCAAAAACTTTTTCTCCACAAGGATACCAAGTATCCTCCTTACTAACCTAACTTAAAATTACAAAGGAAGTGACAATCATCTATTTTTCTAGAGAATTGCTCCTTTAACTTATGTTTTAAAGATGTGTAAGGAAGAAGATATTTGGAAAGTGCTCTGGTCTAGCTCAGAGTTAGTGAATTTTAATCTACCGGTAGTACACTTTTAATTTAAAGGTGCAAGGTTTTCCAAGTACTAAATTGCTCTAGTCACACAGGTGCATCAAATCATTTGGAGCCAGTTTCTTCTAACTGCAGTGGCTTGCTAAAACTACTACCTAGCATTTTTATCACAAAATGCTAAACAATAGTCAAAATTCACAGGAATTCTTCTTTAAATTAAGACACTAACTTAGATAAACAGTTTTGAGAAGGTGCTTTTCTTTGTGCTGGTGTGAACCATGCCATTCTTACCAATGACATCCTACTACACCAGATCACTTAACCCTAACACTAACCCTTACCTTTGCCAAAGGTCACAGTACTATCTTTTCTAGTGAGAGCGGGTACCACCTCCCACAGTTGGCAGGCTAATCTCAGAGGAGTCAGAAGTTTCAATTTATTAAAAGTTATTGTCATTGCCATGATTCATGCAAAAATAGAACCCTAAATTGCAGTCACTAACATAAGATGATGAACCTCAATTCAATATCAACTGTAAATTTACCCTGAATGCCAAAAGTAAGTACACATTAACATCTTATCAGTTATCTTTAATTGCATCTTGACACAATTTATCTTTAGGTCCTCAACCAACTACATCATGTTAACCACATAAGGGAACATTTATATATTGGTTAAATGAAAAATTATTTATTTACTTTTCTTCATTCTCTCATTGATTATACAGGTTTTTTTCAGAAAACTTATATTTTGATTAGTTAAGACTCAAGAGGCATTTCTCATTTTTAGGTCACTAAATAATTCCATTTTTTCCTATATGACAGAAAGAGAAAATGTAATGCTAACTTCTATTGCACTAAAGTACCATAATATTTTCAAATCATATTGTAAACATCTTCTCTATTTTGTTTTGAATTATTAAAATTTATTAAAATATTGGATTTAAAAGTTCATCAGGCACAGTAAGTATTCATAAATTTGTTCCAAAGACACCCTTAACACCATGCCATACCATAAAATGATCAAATTGAACCTGAGCTATATTTGATTTAATTAGTTTTATCTATTGGAAATCACAGTCAGGATTATGAAGAGTTTACTTATTCCTCCAGGTTTTATTACTTGATCTATTTACAGAATTTCTTTTTTCTGTATCAAGTTATTTTTTTTAAGGTGTAATAGTAAGCATCATTCTGTTTTTTCAAGCTATCCAAGTGGCATTTTAGAAAAGGGGTAATAATGACTCTCAGCAAGAAGAAATGTTTTATAATTTTGATCTTTTGACACAACAATAAAATAAGCAAAGACAGTGTTTGCTTCCTGAGTTTCTTCTTGTTAAATGTTTTATCTCAATCTCTTCTGTAATTCTCCAAAGTAATGATTTTGGAAATTTTAAGCACACTTTAACTACCACTGTATATTTTGCTTAATTTATATAAAGTAAAAAATTGTGTCCCCCACACCTGATATCAGATATATTCCAGTAAAATAATAATCACTTTTAATAGTTCCTACTGTATCCTTCTCCAATTTTTTTGGAAATGTAAGTATATGTGTCATATTAACTTATGCAAATTTACCCACATCTGTATTAACTCATGCAAATTAAGCAACCTGAAAATTGTTACTCTACATAAAAATAAAAACACTGTAAAATATAAAACAATAAAGCTTATCAAATAAAACATATAATGGATTAGGATTTTTCAGAGCAACAGAGCCTTTAGGAAACATATATACGGAAACAAAAAGAGATTTCTCATAAGAAATTAGCTCACGTGATAATAAAAGGAGGTGAGTTCAAAATCTGCACACTCAATGTCCCAGCTAGAGACTGAAGTCCAGCAGGCTGCTATAGAACAAGGTAGAGCCAACGTATCAGTTTGGAGGCTGTGAGGCAGGAGAATTTTTCTTTACTCAAGGAAAGTAATTGATTTTGTTTTATTCAGGTCTTCAACTGAGTCGATGATGCCTACCTATATTAGAGAGGGTAATCTGCTTTATTCGTTCTACCAATTTAAATGTTATTCTCATTCAAAAATTACCTTGCAGAAATACCCAGAATAATATTTGTTTAAATATGTGGACACCCATCTCGTAGTCATGTTGACACATAAGATCAGCAATCACAGGTAATAGCTGTAAAAATGTAGTTTGAAGAACTATTCCTAAATAGAAATGTAAGCAGTCTTAATTATAAAGAAAATATTGTTAAAATAGCACATTAAAATTAAAGTTAATTATGTTATTCAATAGATGCCATTTAGAGAATATATTTTACACAATAAAATATGCTACAATCAAAATAAATGTTATAAAAACAACATAAATAATTCTCACAAAAATAACACTGAATGAAAGAAGGTATACAGAAAGAGAAAATTCTCTAATTTCATTTATGTCAACTTCAATAACTAACAAATGTAATCTTTATATTTAGAAGCAGGACAGCAGTTACCTTTGGAAAAACTGAGATTAGAAATTTGAAAGTTGTTTAAATGTTTATATTTACTTTGTGATAATTTATTAACATCTAAATTTATATTTGTTCAATGATTTTATGGATGACAGACAAGGATGAAGAATAAGTCAAATGCTAATTTTCTTATATTTTTGAGCAGCAATTAAATTGACAATCTAAATTAAAATAACAAAATAACTACTGTATCTTCTAGAGTTGTTAAAGTAATCATCAGAAAAACTAAAGACAAAAAGAGATACACAAATACAGAAGGAAAAACGGTCAATATTCTAAAAGATGCATATAAACTAAATTATAAAGATAGATAACATACTTAAATTATCTATTACTTTAACAATGTTAAATATTATATTAGGAAAATACACCTGTCAAATTGCTTTCAATATATAAGAAAAAACAAGTATAAATATATACTAACAGAAATATTTAAAATAAAAAAAATGAACAATGATATGTAATACACCCAAAGCTGACAGCTATAGAATAGAGCTTCCAAAAATGAACCCACATAAATATAGTCAATTGATCTTTGACAAAGGAGCAAAGGCAAAACAATGGAGAAAAGACAATTGTTTCAAGCTGATTCTGAGACAACTAGTACAGCCACTTTGAAAGACTGTTCATCAGTTTATTAAAAATTTAACCGTATTCCACCCCATGATTTAACAATTGTACTTCTTGGTATTTACACAAAGGAGCAGCAATTTTAGTTGTAATTACCAAAACATTAAAATAACTAAGTTGTCTTTCAATAAGTGAATGGATTTATAAACAGTGGTTCATTCAGATAACAGAATATTATTCAGTGCTAAAAAGAAATGAAGAACACTGGAAGAATTGCATATTATTCAATATAAAAAGTCAATATGAAAAGGCTACATACTGTATGATTTCAACTATATGACATTTTGGGGGAAAATGTATGGAGACAATAAAAAGAGGGGAAAAGGGGAAGTTATTGTTTAATAAGTATAGAGTTTCTGTTCTACAGGTGAAAAGGCTTATGGAAATAGATTACGGTAATGGTTGAAAGATAATGGGAATGTGTTTAATACCCAGAACTGTATGCTTAATAATGGTTAAGATAGCAAATTTTATGTTATATGTATTTTATCACAATAAAAGAGGTGAAAAATAATATTCAAATTTAAGTTCCAGGCTATTATATTCCAACCTGGGCCTGTACCAGGGTCACATGCATGAACAATGGTAAATGAATTATGGACAAATTCCACTCAAAACCATCTATCTTAATAGAATTCTGAAGATGGATGATAGGGAAAAAAAACAAAAGAAGGAAAAAAGCAATCCATACCACTTTTATAATTTAAAAACATTTTACAGAATATATAAATAATGCTATGAATAAATAAGAACAGGCAATAACACTATACAAAAGGTAGGAGAATGTGGTGCACAGGAAAAGATTTCTAAATTACACAAAATTATGAAAAATTTCTCAGGGAAATAAAAAAATTATACTCACAGTATGGAAAAGTAAGTGTAATACAAAATATTGTCAGGGGGCTGCTTAGGGAAATAAAAATTTATCCACAGCTGATAAAAACATCAGGCAGATTTTATATAAGGGCTTTTACTTGTCTGATAATTAGATATTCTGATAATTCCACTCTGAAGGACAGCAGGCTTAGGCTGAGGAAGGATTGATGTTTCAGTTCAAGCCTGAAGGCAGGAAACAGCTGATACTTCAGTTTGGTTAGGCAGAAGGAGTTCCTTTTTATTTGGAGTAAGTCACTTTTTTTTTCTTTTCATGCTTCCCTCCCACTGCTGATTACATAAAACCCACCCTGGGAGTTCCCTGATGGTGTAGTGGCTTAAGGCTTTGGTGCTGGCACTGTCAGTGCTGCGGCCTGGGTTCGATTCCCAGTCAGGGAGCTACCCACGTACCACAAAGCAAAAAAAAAAACAAAAAAAAACAAAAAAAAAAAACCCACCCACAGTAGATGGGGCATGTGATTTACTTGGTTTACCAACTTAAATGTTAATTTTATTCTAAAATACACTCACAGAAACACCACATATCCTTCCCTCCATGGCCCAGTAGTTGACATGAAGTTGATGATGACAGTTCATAAAAGTAATGTGGAAGTTTACTCTTTTTATGATCTATGATGATTTAATTGGCATAATAGATTTTCTGTTAACTGTAGACTTGAATAAATTTCATGAAGGGATAAACAGATGTACTATAAAAATGAATGGTGTCAGTATATCTAAAGGCATTCAAATTTAAACATTTTTACTGTATTATACAATCCTAGACACACAAAAGTATTTTGTCAGATTGCATCTAGAGTACTAATTGCACTGGTGGAGCTTGGAGAATTAAGCCATCTACTATAGTAGAATAAAATAATTAGTCTTCCTTAAGCCATTTTTCTTGAGCCTACTAAATTCCCATAACACATTATGTACCAACTTCTGCTTAGTCTTGCACATAGATATGCTAATCATTATAAGAATTCAACTTCTGACCTAGGAATTACAGAAACAACCTTCCAGCTCAAACCTACCTACCCAAGGAGATAAGGAAAGTAGAACAGAAATAATAATGGTTTTTTAAAAGATTTATAGGAACCTTGTGACTGGGAGCACAGAAACCAAAGTTTGTTGACCAAAAGCAAAGAAGTTTTACCATCCCCCTCAGACCCTAGCTGATGTCAGATGTCTGCAGTCATCAACCACCTCCTGACCTTAAACCCCGTCTGTTCCTTCCTGCCCTCAATGTAAAAGAAGTCTGAATTCAGTACTTTCTCAAGATGGTTCTTTAGGACAGCAGTCTGCCATCTTCTTGGCTTGCTAGCTTTCCAAATAAAGTCATTTTTCTTGCCCCTATTTCTTGTCACTCAGTTTATTGGCTATTGCACAGCAAGCAGTTCAAGCTTTCACTTGATTACACTACTATTATATTTTTATTTCTTATTGTAAAATGTCATTACTCTGTTATGTATTTTGATGCTATTATTTTCAAATGTATAACACATTAATTATACAATCTAGTATTTATTGCAATAAAGACTTGATCTAATTTTATTGCATAAATATTAAGTTGTCTTCATTTTGTACACAGATTTTATTATTTAGAACAGTTTTAGATTTATAATAAAATTAAGGAAAAGATTTAAAAGGTTTGTCATATACACCAGGCCTCCCCTCATACAGAGCATCTACCATTATCAATATCATCTACTAGAATGGAAAATTTGTTTAAACTGATTAGCCTATATTAATACACTATTAATTACCCAAAGCCTATAGTTTACATTAGGGTTTACATTTGGTATTATACATTCTATGAGCTTGGACAAATAAAGTAAACTCTCCATTAACCAGAATTCAAGCAACCAGAACTATCAAGCAACGAGCAAAAAAGTCAAACAAATAATACTACATTTATCCAGCATGGGTGCCAGTTAACTGAAAGTGTACTTAACGTTTATCCTGCATCTATCAATCTACATGCCTGCTGGTTAACTGAGAGTCTACTGTACATATTTACATGTATCAGCCACTATAATATCAAACAGACTAGTTTTACTGACCTAAAAATACTCCATACTTGTTTATTCATGCTTTTCTCCCCTCTAACCTCTGGTAACACCATTTTACTTTGTTTTTATGATTTTGACAATGCTAAGTACCACACATGTGGAATCACACAGTATATGTCTTTTGTGTATTGCTTATTTCACTGAAAATAATGTCCTCAAAATTCATGCATTTTGTGCTATATTTCTTTTTAAATATGAATAATATTCCCTTATATATACTTATCCATTTATCCACCAGTAAGATGATAATAATGTATCAATTTTGGTTCAATTGTGACAAATATACTAATGTGAGATATTAACGGTGGATACAACTAAATAAGAGGCATGTGAGAATCTGTGTCATCTTCACAATTGGAAATATAAAAATATTCAAAATAAAATTTCATTAAAAGTTCAATTGTATTTTTATATAATAACAATAAACATATGGAAACTAAAATTAAAAACATAATACTACTTATAGTTGCTTCACAAACTGAAATACTGAGGTATAAATCTAACAAACATGTACAATACCCATATGCTGAAATTAAAAATTCAGATGAAAGAAATCAAAGAAGGTCTGATTAAATAGACAAAAATTGTGTCCATGGAGTGAAATACTCAACTTCTTTTCAAACTGATCTATAGGTTTAATGCAATTCCTATCAAAACGTCAGCTAGGGCACTACTGCATATATAGAAATCTTTATCTTAAAATTTACATAAAAAGTCACCCTGAACTTGCATAGCTAAAAAAATTTTTAAAATATTGAAGGTGGAGTAATTGCTGTACCTAATGCTCAGAGACATGTATAACTATAGTAATCAAGACCTACTGTAGTATTGGCAGATGAATAAATACAATGATTTGAAAAAGTATTTAATGAAACAGAATTGAGAACACAGAAATAGACCCACACAAATATGTACAAGAAAGTTTTAACAAATTTGCAAAAATTCAGTGGAGAAAAAATAATAACAAATGTTCCTGGAGAAATTGGGAATCCATAAACATAAAAGCTAACAAACACTATCTAATCTAAACCTCTTAGTTTATTTTTAAAAAATTAACTCAAACTGTATTGCAAAAATAAATATAACATAAAATGGTTAATTTATTTTAAAAATATGTGAAAATTGTAGTTAACTAGAGCTCAGTGGAAAATTCTTAGAATTGACACCTAACGCACATTTTATAAAAGGAAAATTTGTTAACTTGGACTTCAATGAAATAACCATTTTTATTTAATTCAATTACCCTGTTAAGATAATGAAAAAAAATAAGCTACAGATTGGGAGAAAATATTTGCAAATCACATTTCTGGCAAAGGACTCATATCTAGAATATCCAAGTATAAAGAAATCTTGAAACAACAGTAGGAAAAACAACAAATAATCAATGAGAAAATTGTCAAAAGGTATGAAAAGACATTTCCCTGAAAAATATTTACAGATGGCATCTAAGCATATAAAAAGTCAATCAACATCACGAACTATTAAGAAAATCAAATTAAAGGCACAACAAAATATTACTACACATCTATCAGAATGGCTAAAATAAAAAAAAAGAGAGAAAATGCTGACACCAAACACTGGCTAGGAAATGAAAGAACTGGATGCTCATAAATTGCTGCTAGGAATGTTAGTTGGTGTAGTCATTCTGGAAATGGTTTAGCAGTTTCTAACAAATTGTGATTCAATAATCGTACTGCACATAAGAAATCAGACTTACCTTATCATTCAAAGTCCTGTTCATAAATGTTTCTAACAGCTTTATTTGTAATCACCAAACATATGTATAGTTTATACATATGTATAGTTTATACATATGTCCTTCAAAAGTTGAACTGTTGAAAAAACTGTGGTATATTCATGTCATGGAAGTCCATGCAACAATAAAGTGGAAGAAATTATTGATACATGCATCAAGTTGAATAGATGAGAATCTCAAGGGATTTAACTGAGTGTAAAAAAGTCAATCCCTAAAGATGAAACACTTTATGATTACATTTATAAAATTATTAAAATAATATGATTATAAACATGAACAAGGCATTAGTGGTTTTTAGGGTTTAGAAATGGGTGAAGAGGAAGTCTGTGGCTTATAAATGGTAGCTCAAGACACCCTTGTGATGAAATTGTCCTTAATCTTTACTGCACATGCGATAAAATTCCATAGAACAAAATACACACACACACACACACACACACACACACACCAGCATATAAAAATGATGACATTTGAATAATAGATTGTATCAATACTAATTTCTTTTTGTAATATGTACTCTAGTTAAGCAAGGTGATACTATTGGGTAAAACTGGGTATAATATGTGGACTCTCTGTATTATTTCTCACAAATACATGTGAACCTATACTTGTAAAAAAATATACAAGTGAATCACTTAGACCAAACATGTATTTTAGATACACAAAAACTAAAATCAGAGTAATAGCGATACAATAGTGATTTTTGTTGATTGTAACAAATATACCACTCTAGGGAGATATATTGATAATGGAGGAGGTTGTATGTGTGTGAGAACAGTGGGTATACGGTAACTCTCTACTTTCCATTCAATTTTGCTGTGACACTAAAACTGATCTAAAAGTTTGTTAATTAAAGAAAGAAAGAAAAGAAACCTTTATTATTGTTATTGTTGCTGTTGTAGTTTGTTAATCATTTTTACTCTGAAATCTCAGGTCTTCATCCTTATCAAGCAACAGCAAATTAATGGATCAAGTTTAGTTTTATTCTAACAGGCTCATTAATCTTTTTAAAAATCATCTTTAACTGATTATCAATTGCTTCCACTTTTAATATTGAGTAGCAGCCCTGTAGCTATTTAAACTGAAGCTCACTTACAATGCACTGAGTATTGTATCTTCCCCAAGATACATATTGATATTTTATAGTCCACCCATCTTAAAGTGAGACTCATTCCTGTCATAACATTGCTTTAATAAAGGAACACATTTCTTCACTATATCTTCCCAGATCTTCCAAATGTGGTGACTAGATTCTCTGGGACTTATATTCACATGTGTCTCAAGTCACTGATATCTTCTTAAACAAAGGTGGAAACAACCTTTCTAGATCTGTTATTTTCTAGGTACATGATAGATGTTTTCCATTCATCATTCACAGGTGTAGAAGAGTTTCGGAAATAAAACAGTAAAATATAAGCCAAAGAACCTTCTAACTCAATTTTTCTCACTGATACTCTAAAAAAGCATTTAAATAGCTATGGCAGCTGTATTTTTTTGTGAGGAATTAGTGGGGTTCTTATCCTCTTTTGAAAATGGAAAGTATTTCTTTTGATTTAGCTAAGTTTTTTAACACTGCTTTCTAAAAACACAGATTTGAATTCTGTTTCTTTTAGAAATACTAACATGATATATGATATGCATGAAATACATCAGTCTTTATTTTTTCAAATGACATAACTACATCTATCTTGCTTTGAGATACTTTCCAATGTGCTAAATGATGTTATTTGCATTTTTAATTACTTCTTGAGTTGAGATTTTTTTCAAGACATTAAGCCAACTGAAAAGGAAAAACATGGTAAATTATTTCAAATAGAAGCTGTTTTTAACATTCTCACCATGTCAACTGAATTAAATCTGAATAACAGATTACATTCTTTCGTTCATAAAAATGATTTTCTGACTTGCTGATATGCAAACTACTCTGATATAATATTCTCAGACTGACTCGTCTTCACATTAAGGAGCAGTTGGCTCTTCATATCCATTTCACATTTTAAAATCTAAGCTTCCAAGCAGAAGTCTCATGTTTAAAACACTCCGAAAAATTCCTATGAAGTGAAGTTGGAGGTGGTGAGATATTGTGATTTAATTACTGTGACAGTTGCCTCCAATTCCTCCTGTCACACTGAGGCAAGCCCTGGAACTTTTGTCATTAATGAGAGAAATAACTGAAATACAGTGTCAAGTTTTTTACAATGTGAGATTTTATGCCATGTTGTATTTTTCTATCTTTTCTTAGAACATTAACTATGCTGCATTCATAATCTCTTAACTGATTTCATTTGCTCAAGAATCATAGACATTTTATATATTATAGAAAGAAAATTTTCTTTGATGTAGGAAGCCTAGAGTTTAAATTTTAAATGCATGATTCCTTACTGTACATTTTTAACATGCTAAAACATATTTCAAACAATGTTATATCCTAAATCAAAATACATAACACTAAATATATTTCACCTTCATATGAATGGTTTAATGTATGAAAAAGTCCAAGTAAAAGATGATTTAAATTAAACATTGATGTTTTATTCTTTATTTTATATGCTTATGTAAGACAAAATCAATGAAATAGTCTGCTTATATCATGGAGTTAGAAAAATGTAATTGTGGAAACTGTTATCTTCATGAATGGAAGAAAAACGAAGTACAGAATACGCTTTAGTATGTGTAATGGTCACAGCTTACATGTGAACACAGCTTTGCAATTAGTAAAGCAATTTCACAATCTATTTCATAATTGACTATCATTAAACAAAAGTATACATGCATGAAGTACTAGTCCTCTCAATCAGAGAACATAAACATAAAATGAACATTTTTCTCAATGACTTTTCTTAGAATATAAACTGCCTTTAATCCCCAATTGTCTATCACATGTTTTACAACTGCTTTGTTAGGATCAGAAGAAAAGACAGAGCAACTTAATTTGTACATATTTCTCAGCTTGCATGTATAGCTTATGAATACTTTTATATAGAGATTTTATTCAGTCAGCCAGTAATTTGCAAAGCCTTATTAGAGTCTGAAGGAAAAAATAATGTAATACT
This sequence comes from Lyroderma lyra, assembly GCA_004026885.1. Taxonomy (NCBI): domain Eukaryota; kingdom Metazoa; phylum Chordata; class Mammalia; order Chiroptera; family Megadermatidae; genus Lyroderma; species Lyroderma lyra. Next base: position 6,769 of record PVJL010014228.1, on the reverse strand, counting down.
GATCATAATTTAAAAGATTTATATTTTATTCACCAGGGATTTCTGAATTAATATTGACTTTTTAATTATTGCATTAAGTACTTTTATATAGTATTGACTTTTTGGTATACTTTTAAATTTTGCACTTGATTTTTTTTTTTTGTATGTGGATAATTCCCTGGCCAGGACTCAAACCTGGGCCGCAGCACTAGCAGCACCAGCGATGAAACCTTAAGCCACTACACCATCAGGGAACTTCCAAATTTTGCACTTGAGAGTAGTAATAAGCATGACTAGTAAATGAATTGGTTACTGCTAAGCTTGTGTTACCTAGGTGTTATTCCTCTAGGGCAACTTGTATTTTTACATCATTGCTTACTTTTATTACATTTACATTTTTGTTATCAAAATATTGTTCATAGATCAGTGACTCAAAGGATTCATTAAAGCAAAAATATAATTACATAATTAGTAATTACAAATGAAGAAAATAGTAACATGTAAGTATAAAAATAAAACTGAGAGTAACAATACGAATGTAAATAGAGAACATGACTCATTTGAAATATGAATAAAAAGTATATATTTAAATGTTATGGTTTTACCCAGGCTCTGAAAAAGTGATTTAGAATAGAAAGAACAACTACAATTATTTCAACATTAAAATTATTTTTGAGATACCAAAACTCATACTTCCCAGTATATTACCTTTTAGAAATTTTGTCAGAAAATAGCATAAACTAGCATTTGTACCATTTTATTTTTCTGAACATTTTATTTTCCTAGAACATGATCAAAAGTATGTTTTATAATAAGAAATCGATTGTTTTTCACCTTTAAGGCTCACAAAAGACACAAATTTAAAGAAATACCAGTCATAACAAAAACTTATCCAAGTAACTCCATTACTGAGAAGCCTAAAAACCAGTGGCAAAGTTAATGAAAAACATTTTATGAATAAATGTTGGCCAAACTATTTATCATATGACATTGAGGAAAATGCACATTAGTAGAAAAATGATTATACTTACAGAGCTAAATAAAATAATATGAGAATATGAATCAGCTCTTGGCATACATGTGGAAAACATTTAAGGGAGAATGCTTAGTGTTTTTTACTGAATGACAATTTTTTTTTTTATTAAGCAACTTTTTTGGGGAGGGATGGTAGACTGAAATCATATTTTAAAATCAGCATAAACATTTTTAATTTAGAGACAATTGTTTTAAAAAATGTATGCTTAATGGTTGAAAGAAATGGTGAAGGATATGACTTTGGCCATATAGAGACATAATTCTCCAGCTCACCATCACGCCACGCACAGAAAAAGCCACAGGATCAAATCTGCCTTACACAGTTAAATATATTCTTTGTTCATTAAGATGCATACTTAATTTTTCAAAACTAAGGACATGACTTTTTACATTCTTCTGAAAGGCATATTTTAGCATATTATTTGTTACATTCAAAAGCCTGACCCTCTCACTTTAGTCCTGAAATGACTTATTTTTCAATATTGAGAAAAACTTCTCACCATTTCTTAAGGAAAGAAACTGGAAAGAGTCTCAACAATTGAATAATTGAGTTTCATTCCTTGTTAAGTCCCTTTAAAACATGTCCACATTCAATAACAGAACATGCAGAAATATTTTTCAGATATGAATTAAACCAAAGACATGATAGTGAATCCCTTCCTTGCCTTCTTTCAAGCTTAAATTTTAAATTTCCAACTTTTATGTATTATTTATTCATCTATAACAAAAACATCTCCAAAATTTTTGAAGTTGACAAGGCAAGTCTGAGTTTCTACTGTTCAATAAAGTTCCCAATACTCTTATACTAAAATTATAATCATGAATTTAAAATGTTCATCTTAATTATAATTAGAGAGACTAATGTCATGTTTAATCTTACTTATTGCTCAAACTCTTTCTTGAGTTTGATATAGACACTGAATCAAGAATAGCAGAAATTACAATCACTGTAGCTGCCTGACACAAACACACACACATTCATATATACATATACAAATGCATACTATACAGCTTTATTTGATTTTTCTTAAATTTGTGTGAAAAAAAAACATGAGTAACTAATTCATGGTGGCCATTGTAGTTTTTAAGCACAGAAGATAAATGTTATGGAAGATTACTCTGTAGAGATAAAAAAAAAAAAGGAGGAGGAGGCTAGAATGAATCATGAACTACTACTGCATTAAGAATTAAATAATCCAAGTTAACAATATTAATGATAAATCATGTTGATAGCATGTACCCTTGTATGATATGTTGAGAATTGCATTATCCTCTGTAATCTGTTTCCCCAAACACAAAACCCTAGCCCAACCTTGATAAGAACACCAGACAAATCCAAATTAAGGGACATTTTTACCAAATACATGAAAAAATGGCAAAAGCCAGAGTAACCAAAGTAGATACAGTAATTAAATGAAATATAATATTATAGAAGGGATACAGAACAGATAAAGGATATTAGGGAAAAACTAATCTATCCCAATAAAGTATGGAGTTGAGTTTAAAAAACAAACAAACAAAAAACACTCTGGCTGCTATCAAAAGAACAATGTTGAGATCATTGTTTGTTTACACAATAGCAATGCCCCAGTTTCTTCATAATGAAGGGTGTTCTTAGCTAAAACCTATGCTATCCAAACCTCTTTGTGGGTAGTTGGGGTCATGTCTGTATTTACTTGCTAAAAAACTATAGGCCAGATTGTATGAAACCCCTAGGAATTCTACTTAGGAGCTGTTCCAACTGGGTGACATGGTCTTACCTACCACTTCTTCTTTCTGCAGCAGTTTCAGCTTAATGGATGAAGCTCTAATAGCAATCATGGAATAAATTAACTGGAAGTGGCAGCCATATACTGAAGAGAGCTAAGCAGAAGAATAAATGAGATTGGGTCCCTTATGACTATAGTTATTACACCAGCCTTTTATAACCTACCTCTGGACTCCTTATTTTGTAAGCAAAAAATGAATCCTGTATATTGAAGTCATGAGTTTTCTGTGATTCACAGATGAACTTAATTCTAAATGACACAAGTACATGTGGAAACATAAAAGCCAATTAAGTGAATATTACTAGCATTTGGTATTTGAACCATTTAAAATTGTTTCTTCTGTAGGTTAAAAATATATATTAATATTAGCAATGCAATTTGGTTCAGGCTATATATTGTTAGTACTGTAAGTAAAAGTGTGACATTGGGTTGAGATGTAAAAATGGGAAAAGTAGAAAAATTCAAGGTATATGTTAGAGGCCAAATTCATGAAACTTGATGAAAATTTAAATGTAGCATGTGGTAAAAAGAGGGAAAAATGGATATGGCATTGAGAGCCTAAGCACTACCACTGGAAGGCTGTTAGGCAGATATGTTTCAGCTCTTGTATCTTCATACTGCCAATTTAATAAATAAAACATTTCTACCTCTGTCATCTTGTTTTCTCCAAACATATCTTGACTCCCACTTCTTTTATACCTAAATCTCATCTATTCTACCTGCACTTCTCCATGACTCAACCTCAGTAATGTTTTTTTTCTTTTGATCCTGTTTAGCACTGAATAATTGCATTATTTCCCAGGCATACGAAAGAAGAAATTGCTATTATTGAACTCATATATTTGTTGCATACAGTTATACCAACTATATTATGAATTTATTAGTAGGTAGGAGCAGGTGTAATATTTGTGTTATATTTAGTAATAAACATTGATATTGGTAGTATTTATGTTAGTCCCTTGAACACAAAATAAGTTTAAAAATAACAAATGGCTTTGAGGTCAGGTTCATAAAGTCCTCTTTGAACCTAAGGTATGTAAGTTTAGTACTGATGTTTTCTCACTAAAGTTTATTGTTTTAATTCTTATGTGGAAGTCTTTAATTCATTTTGAGTTAATTTTGGTAGATAGTTGCAGATAGCAATTTAGATTCATTATTTGCATGCAGTTTTCCAATTTTCCCAGCACCTTCTACTGAAGAAGCTTTTTTTCCATCATGGCATATATTTTGCTCTTTTGTCAAAAATTATTTGTCCAAATATTTGTGAGTTTATTTTTGAATTTTTTATTCTATTCCATCGGTCTATGTGTCTGTTTTTCTGCCAATGCCATGCTATTTTGATTGACACTTTGTAGTATAAATAGATTGAAATTAAGCAGCATGATACTTCCAGCTTTATCCTTTTTATGTAGGATTGCTTTGGCTATTCAGGGTCTTTTGTGGTTCCATAAGAATCTGATAAGTTTTTATCTATTTCTTGAAAGTACATCTGTGGAATTTTGATGGAAACTGTGTTAAATCTGTATATTGCATTGGGTAATATGGTCATTTTAACAATGCTGAGTCTTCCAATCCATGTATATAAAATATCTTTCTATTTGTTTGTGTCCTCTTCAATTTCTTTCAATAGTGTCTTACAGTCTTCAGTGCATAAGTCTTTCTCATTCTTTCTTAATTCATGGGTACTTTATTCTTTTTGTTGGTAGAGCAAAAGGTATTGACCTCAAAGTCAAGAGAAGTAAAAGCAAAAATAATTGAATGGGACTATATCAAAATAAAAAGCTTCTACACAGCAAAAGAAACCATTAACAGAGAAAAAAACAAACAAGAAAATGGGAAAAATATTTTCAAAACACATCTCTGATAAGGGGCTAATATACAAAATATATAAAGGACTCCTAGGGCTCAACAAAAAAAACAAACAACCCAATTAAAAAGTGGACAGAGAATTTGAAAGGACTCTTTACCCAGAAAGACAAACAAATGGCCAACAGATATGTGAAAAAGTGCTCAACTTTGTTAGCAATTAGAAAAATGCAAATCAAAACCACAATGAGATACCAGATCACACCTGGTAGAATGGCTATTATCAACAAGTCAAGGGATAACAAGTGCTGGAGAGGCTGGAGAGAACAAGAAACCCTCAAACACTGCTGCTAAAAATGCAAATTAATACAACTGCTATAGAGGATAGTGTGGATGTTTTTCAGAAAATTGGGAATGGAGTTACCATATGACCCAGCAATCCCCCTTCTAGGTATCTAACCATAAAATTTGAAATTCTTAGTCTGCAAAGACTTATTTGCCCCAACGTTCAACACAGCACTTATGAAAAGAACCAAAATACCCTTCGATAGATGACTGGATAAAGAAGTTGTGGTACATATACATGATGGAACAGTACTCAGCTATAAAAAGAGATGAAATGCCATTTGTGACAACATGGATGGACCTTGTAATCATCATACTAAACGAAATAAGCTAGACAGAAAAAAAAATAAGAACTATATAACTTCACTCATATGTAGAACATAAAAATAAAACCAACAAAGAAACAAAAACTCATGGACACATAGTTTAGTGGTCACCTGAGGGTAAGTGGGTAAGGGAGTGGGAGGGGAGGGAGATGGAATTAAATATATGGTAATGGAAAGAAAACAGACTCTGGGTGGTAAACACAGAATGGAACATGCAACACATAGATGATGTACTATAGAATTGTACACCTGGAACCTATGCAATTTTTGTTAACAAATGTCAACCCAATAAATTTAAATATATAATATATATATATATATATATATATATATATCAGCAAAATAATATTTACCTTATTTCATAATTCTATACTTGTGCTCCCTTGTGATTTTCATTTTGCACTAATGTGTCTACTCTCTCTCTTTAATGGTAATCTCTATGATAGCTAAAAGTGTACCTGTTTCTTTAATCATTAAAAATAATAAATTTTTTCCAGTTTAAAAATGGTGGCATGAGAGACACTCCAGAAAAACTCCTTGGGAAGTTACAACAAATTGAACAACTTTAATTCAACAATGGATTTCCTATGCAGCATACAAACACAGCTAAGAGACCCACTCATCACATTGAAGTACCTGCAGATGGGCAATGATATGAAAACTAAGGAGGAGAGAAGGGAAAATGCAGAGATGCAGGTCATGGGTCCCTGCTTGAAACTCTGTGATAGTGGAAGAGAGAAAGAAGGCGGCAGGTGAGCATTTTGGACCTCACTTGGTCTATGGAGCAGAAATAGGCACGGAGGTGGAGTTTTTGAGATGCAGCAGTCAGACCTCACTTTTGCCACAGGAGGTGTAAAGGTGGATGCTGGGAGACACCACAGCCCAACTTCACTCCTGACTGTGAGAGAAGAGGAAGAGACAGTGACAGTGACAAGCCACAGCCTGACCTCACTCCAGTTGTGGAAAGAGAAGGAGTAAAAAGGCTAGGGTGTGCTTCTCTCGCCAGAAGCATCCCTTCCTGAGGGATCAGCCCACACCTCCTCCTTGTAGTATTAGCAGTGAGCCCCAGAAAAAATTGTAGCAGTGAGTATTGGGTTAAAGAATAGAGTATCTACAACCCTGAGAATCAGAGAGAAAGTTCCAGAAAAGGCATAGTAGAGGTGTAAAAGCAGTAGCAGGCTGGCAGCTGCCATCATTTAACAACTGCCTCTACCAACAAAACCTCACCCCTACCCTTCTTGGCTGAAACCAACCCAAGAGCCCAGGGCAACTGAGACACGGAGGCACTTCAGCTTCTAGCAGCAGGGGTACCACTGGTGTTCCAGAGACTGAGAGCTCCATAGCCAAACACATACTTTCACAGGAACAGCTCACTGAGACGAAAGCACCTTGGTCAAAGAGGAGAAGCTTATCTCACAGAAAACTACCCATCACAAGAAAAGTAATAACACAAGGTAAAATAAACTGATACAGTAATGTCCTCCTGGAAAACAAAACAAACAAAAAAAA
>PVJL010014227.1:0-28829 GCA_004026885.1 Lyroderma lyra | reverse complement strand
AAACCCAGAAATAAACCCAGAAATTTATGGACAAATGATTTTCGATAAAGGAGCAAAAACCATACAATGGGGGAAAAGACAGCCTCTTTAGTAGGTGGTGCTGGGAAAACTGGAAAAACTTATGCAAAAGAACGAACTTGAGCTGTGATCTCTCTCCATATACAAAAATTAACTCAAAATGGATTAAAGACCTTCATATCAGACCTGCAACAAGAAAAGTATAGAAGAAAACATTGGTACTAAACTTATAGACCTAGGACTCAAGGAGGACTTCATCAACCTGACCTCAAAGGCAAGGGAAGTAAAAACAAAAATAAATGAATGTGACTACATCAAATTAAAGAGCTTCTGCACAGCAAAAGAAACCATCAAAAGGCAAAGAGACAGCCAACTGAATGGGAGAAAATATTTGCAAATAACGCATCAGATAAGGGTCTAATATCTAAAATATATATAGAATTCATAAGACTTAACAACAAAAAATCAAACAACCCAATTAAAAAGTGGGCAGAACAACTAAACAGACACTTCTCCCACGAAGAAATACAAATGGCCAACAGACATATGAAAAAATGCTCGCCCTCATTAGCTATCAGGGAAATGCAAATCAAAACCACAATGAGATACCACCTCACACCTGTGAGAATGGCTGTTATCAACAAGACAAGGATTAACAAGTGCTGGAGAGGATGTGGAGAAAAAGGAACTCTGGTACACTGCTGGTGGGAGTGCAAAATGGTACAACCACTGTGGCAGGCAGTGTGGAGGTTCCTCAGAAAATTGGGAATGGAGCTACCATTTGACCCAGCAATCCCCCTTCTGGGGATCTACCCAAAAGACTTGAAAACCTTGTCCGCAAAGACTTATGTACCCCAATGTTCATCGCAGCACTGTTCACAGTGGCCAAAACATGGAAACAACCAAAGTGCCCTGCGACAGATGACTGTACAAAGAAGCTGTGGTACATATACACAATGGAATATTACTCAGCTATAAGAAAAGATGAAATACTGCCATTTGCAACAACATGGATGGACCTTCAGATCATGCTTAGTGAAATAAGCCAGGCAGAAAAAACAAGGTGCTGTATGATTTCACTCATATGCGGAATATAAAGCTGAAAGCAACAAAGTGAAAAGAAATGAACAAACAAACAAATAACCCATGGACACAATCAATCGTTCAATGTTTATTTGGGAATGAGTGGGTTAGGGATGGGACAAAGGGGAGAGGGTGGGAGAGGAGGGAGGGGAAGCTAAATATAAGGTGATGGAAAGAGAACTCACACTGGGTGGTGAACTTATTATACAACAAACTGACAATGCACTGTAGAATTATATGCCTGAAACCTATATAATCCTTGCTAACAGATGTCACCTCAATAAGTCTAACAATAAAAATGAATTTAAAAAAAAAGACTGAAGGAGAGACAAAGAGATTCCTGGACAAGCAAAAGGAAATGGAGTTCATCACCACTAAAACGGCTTTATGAGAAATGTTAAGGGGTCTTTTTTAAGCAAAAAAAGAAAAGTCCATAACCAGAAATAAAATATGAGAAAGGAAAAAATCTCACAGGTAAAGCCAAATATTTAATACTGCAAACCAGACATTATATGCCAACAAATTTGATAATTTAGAAGAAATGGATAAATTAGTAGAAGCATGTAACCCTTCAGTACTGAATCAGAAAGAAATTGAAAATCTAAACAGGCCAATTACTAGCAATGATATTGAAATGATAATAAAAAAACTTACAACAAATAAAAGTCTAGAGCCAGACTGCTTCACAGGTGAATTCTACCAAACATTTAGAGAATAATTAATACTTATCTTTCTTAAAATATTTCTCAAATTGAAAAGGAAGGAACACTTCCAAACATTGCACAAAGCCAACATTATCCTGATACAAAAACAAACAAAAAAGGACATTACAAAAAAAGTACATCACAGGCCAATATACTTGATGAACATAGATGTAGTTCTCAACAAAATATTAGCAAACCAGTTTCAGCAATACCTTAAGAGGATTATACACCTTGATCAAGTGGAATTTACCCCAGTCATGCAAGGATGGTTCAACATCCATAAATCAATCAATGTGATACAAGCCAGAGGACCTAATAGACATTTCTTTAAAGAGGACATGCAGATGGCAAATAGGCATATGAAAAGATGCTCAACATCACTTATCATCAGGGAAATGCACATCAAAGTCACAGTGAGATATCATCTTGCACGTGTTCAGAAAGGCTGTCATCACTAAATCAATAAATGCTGACAAGGATGTGGAGAAAAGGGAGTCTTTATATGCTGTTGATGGGATTGTAAATTGGTGCATCCACTATGGAAAACAGTATGAAGATGCCTCAAAAAATGAAAAATAGAACTATCTTATGAGTCAGCAATTCTACTTCTGAGTATTTATCTGAGGAAAACAAAAAAACTAATTCAAAAAGACACTTGTACCTCTATGCTTATTGCAGCATTATTTACAACAGCCAAGCTAGTCAAGAAACCTAGGTGCTCATCAATATATGAATGAATAGAAAAAATATGTGGTTATACATATACATATATGTGTGTGTGTGTGTGTGTGTGTGTGTATAAATCTGGAAAGTATCCAACCATGTAATATGAAAAATAGGGGCATTTATTGAAGAAGATACAAGATACAAGAAATACTGTACATAGAACAATAAGGACTCAGTCTCCTTCAAAGTAGACACCTTGAGACCTCATTGGAGCAGTTTGAAACAAGTTATTAGCACCTGCAGCCTGGTGTTCCTTCTGTTCTGACAGCAGAAGCCACAGAATGCATTTTTCCACAGCACATTTCATGCCAAGATCCTGAGTCAAAATCTCAGACCATAGTTTTTGGAATCTTCAGATCAGCTGCTAGTTCTCACACTCAATCACTGATATTTGTTGATTTCAGCACAGACACATTTCACATTATCAGGTGTTCTGCTTGCTGCAAGTCTTCTAGAACATGGATAACTTTTAACGGATTCGTGATCATCTTTGAAGTGTTTGTGCCACACTTTTGTTTATTCAGCACTCATTGCATAATATCTGAAAGCCCTATGAATCAACCAAATAGTTTCCGTGGAGGAAGGTTCCAGCTTAACACAGAATTTGATGCAGATTCATTGCTCTCCTTACTCAGTCATTTTAAATGCAATGGCTACCCAGGATACATTTTCACTCAATGGGCATCTAGTGCCCCCACTGACTAGTACAGTGAAGTCATCACTGTTCACACATGCGCACTCCAGTCCACTCTCCTTGGCTGCCAGGTTACATCAATGTTGTGCAATCTATTCTCATGGTATTGACAATGGCTGGATTTTTTCCAAACAAACTCTGTGTGTGTGTGTGTGTGTGTGTGTGTGTGTGTGTGTAATGCAATAAAACTTAGCAATAAATAAGAATGAAATCTTGCCATTTGCAATAACATGGATGGACCTAGAGGGCATTATGCTAAGTAAAATAAGTCATACAGAGAAAGATAAATGCCATATGACTTTACTTATATGTGGAATCAAAACACACACACACACACACACACACACAAATGAATTTTTAAAAATTGCTGATGAAGCTAATAATCTAGTTTAACAAGTACTCCAGGTTATTCTAATTCATGCCTAAATTTGAGACCACTTTCATAAATCTTAGCAGAGAATAGGATTTAGTCTCAACTTCTTCATTTTGTGTTTCTACTAAGGCTATATAACTTACTATTATTGTTGCCATTGGCATTCTAAATCAATGCACTTCTGCCTCTTCCGGTAATTTTTTTATGGGATGATGGTAACCTTTGATAATTTTTCTTCCATAACCAGCAATGTAGTGAGAGAATCCCTCAGAGCATCTAGTCAACTTTAATGCCAGAAATGACATTGTGCCTTGAGGTTTTAATGTCACAAATGTCTTATTTTATTTCTAAAGTTCTAAGTACTTCCTTTCTAAAACATATTCAGCATTTTTATTTTATAAACTTTACCTACCTGCCATCATTTTTATCTAATTTAATGGTGTTTTTTCTCACCCTTGCTATTGTATCTTATTTCCTCATGTTATTAATTCCAAGTTCAAGTTTCCAATACCTTTATCTATGAAAATTTTCTGAGTCCTGCCTTTAAAACATTCTTCCAAAAGAATTTTTGCATTTGCTTCTGCTAAAAATCAGCTTGGTGGGGTTCCCAGTCCCAAACGCTCCACAATAAGTGTTCATCTGTGTTTTTCAAAGCACACTAAGAGTTTAAAATCTCAGTGTGTGTGAGTCCAGGCCTGTGGTTAGAAATTCTGAGATGAAGTCACTCCAGCACTCTCCAAAAATAAGTCACCCACAATAATTTTAGGATACTTTCAAGGCTTTCTGTCTCTCTCACTCTGTGGTGATAGGAAGACTTCTTGCTTGCATCTGTGTCCACTTGTATAGTCTTCCCACTAAGTTCTTTGACCTCATGTAGAGCCTCCACACCTCCAAACCACAGCGTGGTGGATATGGTGTGAGTGTGGGTGCCACTGCTGTTGATAATGATGGTAGTGGTAGAATTACTTGTGCTGATGACCATGGTGTTGTTAGTAGTGATGGTGGTATAATGATGGTGCTAGGGATGGTGGTAATTGTGGGTGTAATGAAAGAGCCAGATAAATATTTTAGGCTTTGTGGACCATATGGCCTCTGCCACAACTACTCAACTCTGCCCTTTTAGTGCAGGAGAGCTATAGGCATGTGTGCATGGATGGATATGGGTGTGGTTCAATACAACTTTATTTATGGATATTGACATTTGAATTACTTACAGTTTTTATGTGTTTTATAAAACACTTCTTTTCTTCAACCATTTCAAAATGTAAATACCATTCTTAGCTTGTGGGCTATACAAATGCAGGTTTTGAGCTGGATTTGTCCTGTGGGCTGTCTGCCAATTTCTGGTGGTGGTGTTAATTTGGGGGATTATGGTGGTGGTAATGGTGGTGGTAAAGGTGATAAAATTGATGGAGTTTTTAAAGGTGAACATGGATATGTGGTTGGTATAGAAGGTTCCTCCTAAAGCATCTTCTGGAAGTACCAAAACTGAGATGGAGATTCAAAGCTAAAGGAAGTTGATATAATTTGCAATGGTCCTAATAACGCAGGTTTTCTCATTTCCAAAATAGCATTTCTTCTGCAAGGTGCTAGCATTCCTTGGAGGTGCTATAACAAAGCCTTGCTCACTAGAGTAAGTTTGCTTTGTGAGCAGGAAGTCCCAGGGCATCAAAATTGATAAGTTTCATGATGCAACATTTTGCAATTGTAATGTGCCAATTATATTATTTAACATTTAATTAATTGTATTAATTAAATGTTAAATAATAATAACTAATCCGGTCCTCAATGCTTCATTAACTATCTTCACTGCCAAATCACAGGTTTTTCTACTTGTTTGTGCTAAAGGCAAGTTTTAATTGTTTTAAATGAAGATTTGCAAGTAGTGCTTCTTTCTGAATATTTGGGCATTGGTGGAAACACATATATTATTTGCTTAGCAGGAGGGAAGTATTGCTGTTTACACAAAAGGCTTCTAGCAGTGTTGGGGTTTAGGGAAGATCCAGCACCTCATGCCCTCCTAATGCTTTGCTTAATTGAGTTGTACTAGAAGGGATTAAACCTGTTAGGAGCGATCCATGCCTGTCATACATCCCAAGCTAATCTGCTAATTAGTTTAATTTTCCTCATCAGTTGCATAGTTTGCTCTATTCTGCTTCTACTTGGAGATACTATCCTGAAGGTTGTTTTATGGTCTACATATGACTGTTACTGCACAAAATCTCTGGCAAATGATTTTGTTAATTAGCTGCAGAGGTACAGGTATTAGACACTACTTTGTAAAATTTCTTCCACCTCACACATAAACAAGTCTTAAGCCCAACAGTGCCAATCTTTAAGTCTTCCTATGGAAGGGGTACATAGGAGGAATGGGTGTGTAAGGGATGGGGTGAGAGAGATACAGTTTTTTAAAATCTATAATTGTTTGCAGGCTCAGAAAAAAAGGACAACTATATGAGAAAGTTTGGGTACTTCCATTTGTCTTTACTTTGCTCATGCCTTTGTCTGGAAATTATTACACTGATGACACTGATTCCCAAAATTTTCATTTGATTTTTTCCATTATTTTCTTAGAGCAAAGCAGTCCTTAAATATTAGAGACAACTTTGAGAAAAATGCAACCTGTAATGTATAATTTCAATTTCTATGTGAATAAGTCCATGTATTATTTTGCCATATTCTTAATATTTGATTCCTAGTAGAGCATGCTAGGATTCTTTTAAAAGGGTGTGTGTTGTAGGGGCTAGAAGCATATGGAACATAAAATTGCTCAGATCTTGTTTGTAGTGAGGAAGTTTAAGGCATTGACTGCCCCTGGGATGTCTTATTCTGATGTGAAACTTAGAGATACCAAAACACCTGCTACATTTGGGTATCTGAGTTTCTATTCACAGTGAGGAGGCAGGCTCAGCCTGCAGATTCTTCCATCAGCATGTCACATGAGCTGTCTGCCAATGAGGTTTCTCTAGTCCAGCTAATGTTTGGGAGACCCCCACCTCTGTTTACTGAACATCTATGTCTGTCACTCTGTATTCTAAACCACATGTGAAATGCCTTTCCCTTACTGCAGCTGTTCAGACATAGGGTTCATTTGCTTTGTTCTGTTTTATTTCTTTGTTTTTGGTTTTATGCTTTGTCCTGCTTTTTAGGACAATTTCATTCTCACTATATAGTTTCCAGAAAAAGAATACATTATTTTATCAACCATTTAACAAGAGATATGCAATCATAATTAGTTCAGTATTACACAGGAGCTCAATTATAATAACAACCCTCCCAATGAAAGCAATAAACAAAATGTAGTATATCCAGACAATGGTTTATTATTTAGCTGTAGAAATGAATGAGGTACTGATACATACCACAACATGGATGAACCTTGAAAACATGGTAAGTGAAAGAAGACAGTCACGAAACCCACATATTGCATGATTACATTTATGTGAAATGTCCAAAATAATCAAATTCATAGAACAAGAAGGTAGATCAGTGGTTGCCAGGGCTGGGGAAGGAAGGAATGGAGAGTGGCCGCTCAATGGGTATGAAGTGATGAAAATATTCTATGATTAGATAGTGGTGAGGGCTGCATAACTAAGTTTTCTACAACCCACAGAATTGTAAGCTTTAATAGTTACCTAATTTTATGGTATGTGAATGATACCTGTCAACCAAATGGTTGCTGGTGCCAATTCAGCATCAACAGGAATCCCCATTTGGGGTGCATGAAGAAGGAAAATTTACTCAGTGCAAACAGCTCAGTTGTGATGCAGTGAGGCTGTGGAACATCTCCACAGTATTATAGCTTAATTACAAAGCAGCATGGTTGTGAAACAGCAAGTCTGTGAGGCAGCGCTCAGCCAAGGTGCATCTCTGGGCTGCTTTGCTCTGCTCCTTCATAGGTCTGCTCTGCTCCAGGGGGAGGTGTTCAGTGGTTCAGCTCCATCTACAGGATCACAGTCTTCACTCTTGGTTGGAAAGGAAAAGTGTGTTTTCTAAGCCAAAGATGTTACTCTAGCTGAGTAAGGAAACTGTAGATGTTGGAGTTGGATATACCTGGGTTCAAATCCCACCTATTCCTCTTCCTGGCTTGGAGTATCTTTCCTGTTTGTATTCTGATCATCCACTGTTATGATTTAGGACATTGTAGAATGTGATACCACCAGAAATATGACCCCAGGCTGAATCCCTGAGGCCACTGGAGTTTCTTCTTCTTCTTCTTCTTTCTTTTCTTTTTTTTTTTTTTTTGGTGAAGAGTTGGTGAGTTGGAGTCTTTTGGAGGTCAGGAAACCTAATTGTTTCCCAGCTTGCTTGTGAGAGAATCCATCTTTCAGAAGAAGGCAGCCTTAAATTACCCTACCTTCTGAGACTGCTTTATGAAACAAGATTGCCAATATATCAGTTAGCAGTGAGGAATCCTCCTGGGAACTGAGGACATGAACCTTTGTGACCTCACACACCCTGTGCCTGTAATAAGGCATCTTATGAATTTGCAAACGTAACTGTTTCACAGGCCTATTTGGGATTTTTGTTTTAAAATGTGTTCATCCAAGCCAGCATGTTACCCTTTGATCTTGCTGGCCTAGGCATCTCTTTAAGGTAGCTTTTGTTTGGGTATGTGAAGGCAACTATCAATCCTCTTTTCCAAGCTCTGACAAGAGAAACCACTTGCAGTCATTTGATAATATCATAGCATTCTGAGATTTAAACATGCAAGGTCCTTTGGTTTTCCTTTCTATGCAGAAAACATACCACAGGCTTGTTGGATAATAGTCTTATGTCTTGGGTTCCTTCCCCAAGAAGCAGGCCCCACGGCAAGATTTAGGAGCACCAGGAGAGGAGCAAGGAAGTGAGACAGGAAGGGAAGTTTCTGACAAAGGGTGTACTATGCATTATACTGGGTACTGTGGGAGAGTGTGTAGGACACCCTCCTCAGACTGTCCCACCCAGGAGATATATATACGAGGTGTCTATTCACCAGCTCTCCATCTGTCATTGGCTCAAGCTGCACCAGAGGCTTTACTTTTCTGCCCTGGCCTTTGTGAGCCGAGATGGTGCAGTCAGTTCCTGGGATAGCAGGAGCCAGAGCATGAGGTATAGCATGCATGGATTCAGCTCACCTGGTATATATGAATTCATCGTCATCTCCTCAACATTCCCAAATCCACCTGTCACCCTTTGTTTCCTACCTTGGTAAATAGCATCTCAGTCTGCCATTGGCCTGGGCCAGAAGTAGGTGTGCTTCACCTTCACATTCTCCATACCTCACTATACATATTCAAGGAGGCACCCAGGCCTGTTCATTCTGTCTCCTACGTGTCTCCTGGACTGCACACATCTGTCCATCATGACTCTTCCTAAGATCCATCCACCAGCACCTTGGCTAGGATCCCTGCTTCCAGCCTGTTCAGCTGCACCTCTGAGGGCCTCTCCTCTCCATCCTGCTCCTCCCTGGACTCCTAAAGTTGTCAGGACAGCCTCCAGTGCTCTCACCACTGTTCCTACTCTCTCCTCTCTCCAAGCCCTCTGCTCCATCCAGCTCCACAGGCCTCTCTCCTGCATGTTTCCTGCCTCAGTACCTGAAGCATTTGACATGCTGTTTCCTTAGCCTGAACAATTGTTCCCTTGGTCTTGACCCTAAATTCCTTCAGACACTTCAGGTCTTACCTTAAATGACATCTCCACAGGGCTCTGTCTGAATTCCCATACCAGGTTATTGTACACAGTCATGGAGCTTATTCCCTCAACACAAGCTTATTCTTGTCTGGAGCACTGAGCATACTTCAGTGCTTGTTCAGAGATTATCTTATTCCTGTGCTGTGCTCAGCATCCTGGCCAAAGGGCCATCTGGTCACCCCACTTCACCCCCATTCTCAGCACAATGCCCATTCACAGTTGGTGCCCACTAACTGCCTGTCAGGTGGATGCATGGAAGTGCCCAGTATATGCTTGCCATATGCTGGGTGCTGGATACAGGTCAACTTCCTTCCTTTCCTGGTTTTGGGGGAAGGAGTTCACAATCCCCATTTTGAAACTTTTATAGGAGATGTTGCATTGGGGATTGAGGGCACCTCTGCTCAGGTCACAGTCCGCACTGGAGAGCTGGCTTTTGTTCTAGAACCTGACTCTCCAACCCTGGGTGGTTTTCACTTGTACGGACAGATGATTGTTACTTGGGAATAGGGGCTATTTGCTGGTCCTGGCCCAGGCTTAGAAAGCCTCCAACATTCAGATTCATAAGTAAATGGTACTTCTATAACATTATCTTTAGTTATTATCTTTAATTAAAATGAGCTATTATCTTTAATTAAAATAGGGACAAGATAGGAATCATTACCTGTTTTTAAGCAGGATTATAGTATTCTGCTGATGTTTACTGCTGGCCTATGTGCAAGCACCTCCTAGATGAGACAGAATAGCAGTTTCTTGTGACAAAGGGAATCTAGGAAATTGCTTGATGTAAGTCCACATCTCATCACCAAAAGTATAGAATTATGCTTTTCCCCTAAAAATATAGAATTTCTTGCTGGAATGGCTTCTTTCTAATTTTCTAATTCAAAAGATGTATTTATAAATCAAGAAAATTCACTAGCCTTCAATAACTTAGTCTAAAATAGGTGAGTTTTTAAATTACCCATCTCCCTAAGTTAATGACTTAAACAAGTAATTTATCTTGGTTGATGAAGAAGAAAGTTTTGTTTTCATCAGTGAAGGTCTTGTCACATGTATTTGAGGGTCCATTTGTAGCCTATGTTGGCAAAATGATATTATTCATCAAGCACTTGTGGATCCAATGAATAATCTAGGACTCATCATCAGAATGGCAAAGATGGCTGAGCTGCTCTTTTTCTTACCTGAAGGAGCTCACAGACCATTTGAAGCAAAACCCTGTCAAGGTGAGTCACAGGAGATGATGGTGGATGGTGTCACAGAGGCCTGACCTGGACAGTGTTCCATGGGGGAGGTAATGTCTGGACAAAGTTCACTTACGGAGTTTGTGGCAGCTATGGGTTAGAAAGCAGAGGCAAGAGAGTGTGACAGACCCAGGTAGGCTCAGCACGTGCAGAGGCCAGTTCAGAGCAGACATTTGTCTCTAGGAAAGTAAGAAGTTGGGCATCCTGAATTGGTGTCTGGGGTTAAGTGGGGTAACAGTGAGTTTGGGATGGGGCAGCAGGAGCAGCTTCAGCCTGAGGCCTGGACTGTGGATACTGGGCCCACATGAGCCTCTCAGGAGAGACATGATGAGAAATCACTGCATGATCCCTCATATCAATGGCCCTGGAGAGGGATTTGGCGATTGTTCATGGACTCAAATTTCATAATTTTTGCACAAAAATGAGCCAACAAGAATAGATTTGGGAGATTTTCATAAACATCTCTATTTTCAGTGTCTTTTGAAAAATTAGAAGTGAGACAACATGGGGACGCATTCCAGCATTGGGTAGAGGCAGCAGGAGCCAGGAGCCAGCACCTGCTGCTGCAGGCCGGTGGTGCACCCTGGGCCCCTGCGTGTGGCACCCTACCTGGTGCTGAGAGCCCACAGAAGCACTGCTTTGGAGACTCCTGGTCTTACTAGGAAGGCTTTCTGGGTGGCCTGAACCTGAGGGGTATCACTGAGGAAAAACAATAGAATTGGTGATTGGATGGCATAGAGGGGAAAAAATAAAGAGTTGAGAATGGTTTTGAACTTGGGAGACTGAGGAAATGAGCTGTGTGGAGAGTGATTTTGAAACTAGGTTTAATGGCATCAGAAGCACCAAGAGTCAAATTCCAAAAACCAACAAGAAAATGTGGGCAGGGGGCAAGAACTCTATTTCCAAACCTGCTCCCAACTTTCCTCTTCCCCCATTCTTCATAATTGCCTGTTTTGGTGGTTTTCCTCTCCCTGTATGGCTCTTCTGTCTTGGAGGCTGTTCATAATTATTTTTGCATGAATTATGCAGGACCAGTTTCAAGTGAATCCTGGTCTCTGACCTGAATAGCAGCGGTAACCAGGGCCTTCACCTCCTTCCTCTGCTCCCCAAGATATGGGTGTCTGCACCTCCTCAGGAAGCTCCCTCCTGCCCGTTCCACAAAACAGTTTTTCCCACTCTCAGTCAAACGGTGTTCTGATGGCATCTACAATACAACACTGTTGTCTACTGAAGAATTTCAAATAAATTTGTGTTCATTTTTTTAAAATTTAAGACTTTTTTTTAATTTTCCATCTTCTATTTATTTTAAGATATGTATTTATTCACTCCTCTATTTCGTCTGCTTTAGCCTTGATTTCTGTAATTACTTTCTCTTTTATTTATAATTTTTTCCCTGAGTTCTATTCGTATCTCTTTCTATTCCCAAATTACTGTGCTTCTCACTGATGAAAAAAAGCAAAGGAGAGTCCAAGTTTGCTAAGACTTTTTGGAGAGGCAAGACAATGTTTTGGGCTATGTTATCACTGGTGATGAAACATGGGTACACCAATAAAACCCTGAAAGAAGTGTCAAAGTGCATAATGGGTCAGCCAAATTATTGTGCTTCTGATTTTTTTCCCAATTCTGATTCATGTTGTTGTTGTCCTGCAATTTTATCATTTTCTTAATTTTTTAGCTCATTTGGAAAGAATTAGATTTTAGTTTCATGTTGGCATCACTTTCTGGCATGTTCAGGTCTAACTACTATTACAGTGGTTTATGTAATTGCTTTCTTTTTCATTGATTCAACTTCTGGTATTATGAACTCATCTTTTTGTCTTCAGCAAGCACCTAACATCATACCTTGCAATTACAAGCACTTGATAAATATATTTTTTATTGAACTGAAACCTAGCCGATTGTGATCAATATGAGCTTTTTCATGACCTTGTGGTAAAAGTGGCATCTAATCCCATAAAACCCCAAGACTATGGATCAAGACATACAAACCATAGAGCTGAAAGGGGCCTCAAAGCTCAACTGCTTTATTAACAACTTCATTTTTGTAAGCAACTTACTCAAGATTATACAGACATTTAGTAGCAAAACTAAGTCTAAATTACCGGTTTCTTGACTCTTCGTATAGTGCCCTTGATATTAAGACAGGCTCAAAGTGAAGAAACATGTATTTCTATGAAATAAAAAATTTGCACAGATGTTGCATACCTACTCTCTCTCTTTTTTTTTCTTTCAGTCTCTATCAGTTTTCTTAGCTGTCTGATATCAATCACCCAAACTTGTGGACAGGAGGGTTCTTTGAGCAGTGGTATGGACATCAAGAACTAGGGAAGGAGGAGTAACAGTGGATCACACTCAAGGACAAGGAGGTCCCTTTTTATCCTCTCTGCTCCCCCAACTGCCAGCATTGGTAAAGCAGCAGGTGAAGTGTGATTGGCTGGTGGTGCACGTCAACCAGCTTCCTCTGGCAGACTCAGACAAACAGACTGCAAGGCTGCACCAGAGGATGAAATTGGGAGCTTAGCCACTAGTGCAGCCCGGAAAGAGTATTGTCAGCAGAAGGCAGCATCCTAGACATAGCAGAAGCTCTTCAAACAGAAATAGAAGATGCAGTGAAAGGTTTTCCTCTTTGCAGCTACTGGTCCTCAATATCATGGACTGAGGAAAAATTACAAAATGAACAAAGTATTATTTGTTATATAATATAACTGATTTTATTACATAATTACATATCTGTTGTAAATAGCCTTAGAAGAACAGCACAATTGTGGGTAAGGCTTCAGAAAGCAATGGCGGGGGAGATGGTGGATTACCCCAGCTGGTAGCAGCCTTGGAGGCATTCTCTCTCCAGCCCATCTCTGAGCTGCTAACTCAGGCTTGGAGAAAGGTTGTTATCAGGTAGGAATGCATAGAAGTAAACACAGAGGAAATTAAGTAAGAGGAATTTAAAGTTAAAGACTATTTATGACAAGCCAGTCTGTGTTAAAGGAGATGATGGATTCTGCAGTGACAAAAATAAAATTCCACTAATGTCAGCCCCTTTCATGAAGGTGTAATCATAATTCATAATACTTCAAGTTTGAAAAATTCACTTCAAGAAAAAAAGTTATTTAAGAATGTAAACTCTGCAGTATATTTATTTAGATACTTTAAAAAAATAGTAAATAATCAATTGTAAAAGTTGAGCCAACATGTACAACGAGCCAAAACTTATACTATCCACTATAGAATGGTGCCCTTCCACTTGAATGCGCAGAATGTTCACTTGTTATCATGTTAAAAAGCAGATGCTGGTGCAGTACTTGCAGGTGATATTCAAGATTCTCCATGTTTAACAAACTCCCAGGTGGTGCTGATGCTGCCAGTTCTGAGCCAGCACTTTGGGCCGCAAACTATTCAGAGCACCTAAGAGAGCTAAGTAAGGTGTACTGTAATATCAGCTTCAATTTAGGAGATCACCAATCACATAACAGTTGATACTGTTTATTTCAATAAACGCCCACGGGGTACCTGCTGCATACCAAGTGATAAAAAGGAAAAGGGTACCACTGGTTCTTAGGTCTTAAGGAGCTCCTGGGCCGGGGCTGGGGGACGATGTTGACATTAGTAGCTGTCATGTTGGCAGAGAAAAATGCAGCAGGAGCTCTAAGAGAAACCACAGCACAGCTGCTGTGCATGCTTCAGAAGAGGGAGAGGTTACTCTGGCTGGGCAAGAGCATGAGACTCTTCAAGAATTTGAACAAATGCAACCAAGTGTCTTTTGTAGAAGGAGCTAAGTCTGAGAGAATGTACTGAGCTTAAGATTATTTTGCCAAAGGGAAAGAAGGGAGGGGATTCAAATATATGATGATGGAAAAAGGAATGACTCTGGGTGGTGAGAACACAATTGAACATGTAGATGATACAGAACTGTACACCTGGAACCCATGTGGTTTTACTAAACAATGTCACCTCAATAGATTTCATTTTAATTAATTAGGGGAAAAAAAGATTATTTTAGTCTTGATAGTACATGCAGCAAATCACACACCAGATGAGAGGCCCAATTTTGAGATCACTCCAATGACTTCTCTGTGGAAGAAGGAAGATTAGAGAAGAGGAGTGTTTGGACCAGAAATACCTCATTGTGAATGTTATGCTAGCTTGGAAGATGATCAAGCATAGAGATGATGCTCAAACACCTGCTGTGCTTTGCATGTTGCAGGTACTCACAAAATCTTGTTCAAATTTTTTAATTACTGGTTTTACTTCTCAGGCTGGGAGTATTCCTCCAGAGCTGAAAACTTCCTAGTGCCACATAAGCAGAAGTGGCAGTGTGTTTTCTGACCTCTCTACATTTGACACATGCAACATTAGTAAGACCCATCAATTTCTCTGTACATATACTGTAGTTTGAACTAGTCATTTGTCAACTCCATTAAAATATTATTTTCCAGTTAGTCATAGATATGTCCTATCTCCCCTCCTTTGGTCAGTCTGAAATTGTAAATTTCCTTTTATTAGCTACCACAAAATAAAGCAGTTAAAATGTAAGAAAAATTCTCAAATCTCATCGAAAACCAGAGCACCAGAGGTCCCCAAGGCAGAATATTTTCCTACATGATTGTTACTAATTTGCAAAGAGGAAAAGCCTGAAAAAATTCATTCTTTTTCTCCAAAAATCTTAAGTTTGGGTATTCGTTTTCTTTTCTCTTTTTCTTTCTTTCTTTCTTTTTTTTTTTTTTAACATTTGAAATCCTAGAAAGGAGCACAGTCAAGGAAGAAATAATTTAGAGGACTTCTTAATTGTATCCCAGATATATAGATGTTTCTCTAAGTCAACACTACTGAGGCAGGGAAATTTCTAGTTCAATTCCTAGGACTATGCTAGAAGGCCAGTAGGCATGTGTGATGTTCAGCTAATTCTAATACCTACATTAGAATGTACTGAAATGTGCATATAAGTATTTCCTCAGCTGGTGTATTTTGTCCATATATAGTGCTAATGGTATGGGTCTGCTTGTTATTTATCTTCTAAATCTATGTGGGACATTATTCTAAACCCTTTCTTCCTTGGGTGTGTATTTTTTACTTGAATGACCTGGGAAGAGTCCCTCCCATTGCTGATTTACAGCCTCATTTTCCCTGTGGACTATTCTGATGCTCATGTTACTCAGTTTACCCAGGAGTTTCAGTATGTCTGCTGCAATCACAGATTTCCTACAGCAGCAGTGGTCCCAGCTCCCATGGGGTCTCCTTAATTTGAACACAGACTTGAGATACAAATAATCCATATCTGGTTTGCTCTGGCTGACTGCTCAGTTAGAGCCTTTTTAAAACTGGTGAATAGGTAGAACTGGTACATCATCCTGCTTACCTAGCCGCAGTGCATATTGGCTGACTAGTACACCTGAAACAAGAGTCTGGGTGATTAGCACTTTTTGGGATGTGATTTTCTTGTCTCATCTCTGTTTCTCTCTCCTCCAGGAGACATGGGTTTCATGAGGCACGTGTGACCCTGGAGCCCAGCCTTGCAGCCTGACGCCTGGTTGGGGAGGGAAAACATCATGGATGGCATAATTGAACAGAAGAGTGTGCTGGTGCACAGTAAAATCAGTGATCCTGGCAAGAGGAATGGCTTAATTAATACCAGAAACTTCCTGGCTGAGAGCAGGGATGGCCTGGTATCTGTTTACCCAGCACCGCAGTACCAGAGCTGCCGGGTGGTGGGCAGCATAGCATCAGCTCCCCTGGAAGGTGGCAGGAATGAGCCAGTCCAGCAACTGTTAGACCCCAACACCCTGCAGCAGTCGGTGGAGTCCCACTACCGTCCCAACATCATCCTCTACTCGGAGGGCATGCTGCGCTCCTGGGGGGATGGCGTGGCTGCTGACTGCTGCGAGACCACTTTCATCGAGGACCGGTCGCCTACCAAAGAGAGCCTGGAGTACCCCGATGGAAAGTTCATTGACCTCTCAGCTGATGACATCAAAATCCACACCCTCTCCTATGACGTGGAGGAGGAAGAGGAGTTCCAGGAGCTGGAGGTCAGAGGACATGTTTGTCGCAGGCCTGCAAAATGGGGCATGAGGGTTTGGTGGGAACCTGGGAGTATCTGGCAAAGTTAGGCAATGAAACTAGCGTGGGAAAATGCAGGGACACTGAAGTGTCCTTAGTGGCTCTTAACTCTTGAGTATTTATGGAAGGTGAAGGGAGTGCACAGAGATTAAATGATCAAGACCCAGTGAGGGCTTCAGCAGGGATTCTGATCAGGGATGATCCAAGGTAATACCTGTCAGGATTTAAATGTTTCTAGTGCTGTCAGGTCACTTGGGGACTCCTGATAACACCACATTCACAGGAGAGAGATGTCACTGACAAAAGTAAGTGAGGTGAGAGAGGAGCATGTGGTCCTAGGGCCAACGGGGCTAGAAAGGTATGCGTGGGGAAAATTTTGGAAGTTTTTTTGCCGCCATGTATGTGTGGTTTCCCTATTTTGACATTACAAAGTTTCCATTGAAGGATCATTGGTATAGCTAAAACCTGCTGGAAGAAATAGTAGAAATCAATAGCCTGAAGAAAAATGAGTTAAATTATTGCAGGAGTCAATTTTCAGTAGACTGGAGGGCAGGTAAGGATGTTTGGATTACATCTCGGAAATATGCACATTGGACACGATGTAAACATGGCACAGAAGCCTTCAGTTGTACCACTCACCCTTTTCCCCTGATGCAGCCCCTCATGTGGGAGGGTGAGAGTGAGCTGCACAGGACTGAACAAAAGCCAGATGTTGGTCAACTAGAAGGTAGGCACCCAAGCTTGAGGAAGTAATTTCACTGCCCTGAGGGTAGAGTATATTCCTCCAGGACAAGAGTGGTAGGAAGAGAAGGTCCAGATTTTCAGTTGATTTGGAGGGGAAGAACCTTCAGGAGGAACTGTATAGTCAAAGGAAATGGAAGTTTGTTTTTGGCTAAGGTAAATAAGAATATTTTGTAGTTTGAAGGGAAATAGTCAGGGCAGAGAATGCAGGAACAGGGCAGGAGAACTATCCAAGGAAGGCACAGACTTGCATCCAAGCATGTGTGCAGATGTTCAGGCCTTTTATGAGAAGTTAACGTACTACTTGTCTGAGAGACAAAGGAATGGTAAAGAAGGCTAATGAATTGCAGTGCTGGGTTGAAGAGGCAAAAAAATGAGGGGTCCTTGTTGGCCGAGTGTCCATGGAGTCTGGTGATGTTTGGAGGCATGAGGAGATTGGAGACACTCAGAGCAGTGATGTGGAGGAAGTGACCATTCTAGAAAAGACTGTTGAAGAAACTTCCAAGCTGCTGTATGAAGATTTTGTTATGCTCAGGGCTCCATTAATTTCTCCAAAAACATGAGGCTACCTTTCATCAGCTGAGGCTCTCAACAGAGCAAACTCTGGGCTTCCTGCCTAGAAGATGGGGGAGGCTGGAGAAAGCAAGAAGGAGGGGACTTGGAGTAGAATCAGACCCACACTTATGGGGCCCCAGACTAAGTAGAAGGCCAGTGAAATGATAAGGAACTGATTGACCAAGGCAACAGAAGCATAAGGGTTGGAGGCACAATGAGGACCAGAAGCAGCTGTAGAGAGCTGTCTTAGTCAAGAGAAATTCAAAAATGGGAAAAAGTCATGTTGTAGCAACCTATGAATGAAGCTGAAAACCACCTGACAGGAAGTGGAGAGAAATTGTTGGACTGGGAGAGGCTGTCCCAAGGAGAACTTCATACCCTCTAACGACACCTGTAAAAGGGAAGAGAAGAAGGGTGTGAGCTCTGACCATGCTAGAACTTTGAGAAAGTTGGGAGAGTGTTTTTGGCTTCCATTCAAAAGCCTCTGTTATGTGCCCACTATTTTCTAGGGTCCAAAGATTTTGTTGAAAGCAAAAATATAAATGCTACTCAGCTGCATGAAATTTAGGAAGCTGATACACAAAAATGCAATTTCAGTATAACAAGATTTATGATGATAAGACTACTCAGTCTGCTCTGAGGGCATCTAAAGGAGAGGATAGGGCTCTGCACTGCATCTTGAGGAGAACCAGACTGCCAGGCAAGAAGGGTCGTGGGAAGGTGGTGGGAGAATTCCAGTCTATCATGAGGAGATGAAGCAGAGGCATTCAACCTAGATCTGCAGGGAACAGTACCTGGTTAGAACTACTAAGACCTATAGATCATAATGAGGTCTTGGAGACAGGACCAAGAGAGAGTGGGGTCCCATCACTGTGGACCTTGTAGACCTCTAAGGGAAACTGGCTTCTAAGTATTATAGGTACCTACAAGACGGGAAGGATGGACAGATAACAGAGTCAAGAGGGAGCACTATGGAGGGCTGGGGCCTGAGACCGAAGAGCCGAGGCCCATCTACAGTTTCCGCTCTACTCAGCTCCAGTGTGCTGCTGTGCCCCACTACACAGGCCACGCTGCTAGACACCTTGGTGATTGACTGGGCATAAAGAACCTCTGAGGGCTTTCGGGCAGAAGGGCCATGACATGATCTGTATTTTCAGGAGCTGCTCTGGCTGCAGAGTGGGACAGGAGTGTAGGGGAGATGAGATGAGAGGGGAGGGGGCATAGGGTAGGACCAAAATGCATGTGCAGAGCCTCCTGGGGGCCTATTGTGAGGTGAAAGAATCAGGCTAGCATTAAAAGTGAATAAATGCTTAAAGAGTGATATTTGGTTTTGTTTGGTGATAACGGAAAGAAGGAATCAGGCCTCTCCTATGCAAAAGTGTTTCCAACTCCCCAAGAGGCCAAGCTGGCCAGCAGAGGATTTTCAGTTTGGGGAAATTGGCTCCAATATATAATATCCACCAGCAATAAACTGTTTGGAATAACTAATAGATAGAAAATGTAAAAGAAATTCTTGAATGTCTTCATCATTCCTTTGTCACTTGTGTGGGCTTCATTTCTTCCCACTCTGTCATTATATCCATACATTCTGTATCCACAACCTTGAATAAGTAATCTATGCCAAGGTCAGTGGAGATGAGCAGGTGATTAGCATATCTTCTCAGTTCTCAATTAACTTCCATCCTGTGGCTTCATAATGATCTAACTCAAAAGAATTTTATTTCTCTTTCCTTAAGACTTGCATGCTTATTGAACTTGCAAATAAACACAACCAATATTTAAATTCAGGGTTTGTTTTCTTCATAGTATATATGTCTTAATCCATTTTTGACAATCAGTTACTGAATTAATTTTGTTTCAACAATATTCATGGAATGACCTCAGCCAGTAGATGTGGTTTTTGGAACTCTACAAATATTCAAAACCAAATCAGAGACAATCTTTTAAATTACTACTAGGAGGTGGATGGCTGAGGCAACAGGTGTTTACAACTGGTCGGTCCAAAGCTTTGGCAGGTAGTGCAGGCTTCTGGGGAGGTGAGCTCTGCTAACCCATCTACCTTTAATAATATAGCAACTATAATCTTTTTCATAGTAATAATACTTACTAAATATTAATATTTTATAGTGACCTTTAACATGTTGGTATTTATACTTTAGCCAGAAAGTGTTCACCAATGTCATTAATGGAACAAGTTGTTTAAAAGTTGAGCTGCTTCTTAGGCATCTAGTGAGACTTTCTGGTTGACATCCAGGTAGCAAATGCAGACCAAAAAGTTGTTCCCTCTGCTCAGGCTCTGAGAAGAAATCAAGACCCAGTTGTGGTGTTTATATACCCAAGGAGCACTTCAGGGCTATTTCACCCAAAGTGGTTGATTTGGTCCTCTAGGAATTCTGTAAAAACAATGATATTTTCTCAGCAACATTCTTATGTTGCTTTTTTTAAATTTTTCTGCAAATCCCCCCCCAAAATTTTTGAGGAACCTCCATCCTGTTTTCCATACTGGCTGTACCAATTTACATTCCCACCAGCAGTGTATGAGGGATTCTTTTTCTCCACAGTCCCTCCAACACTTGTTATTATTATTTGTCTTGATGATAGCCATTTGGACAGGTGTGAGAGGTATCTCATTGTGGTTTTGATCTGCATTTCCCTGATAGCTGGTGAAGTTGAACATTTTTTCATATATCTGTTAGCCATTTATATAAACAATTGAATTGTTTGTGTTTTTGTTGTTGTTATATGAACTCTTTATGTAGTTTGGATATTAGCTCCTTATCAGAAGCATTATTTGCAAATACCTTCTCCCATTTTGTTGGTTACCTCTTTATTTTGTTGATGGTTTCTTTTGCTGTGCAGCAGCTTTTAAATTTGATATAGTCCCATTCATTTACTTTTGCTTTTACTTCCCTTGCCATTGAGGTCAAATTCATGAAGTCCTCCCTGAACCCAAGGTCTATAAGTTTAGTATCTATGCTTTATGCAATTTATTGTTTTATGTCTTATGTTTGGGTCTTTAATCCATTTTCAGTTTACTTGGGTATATGGTGGCAGATCACAGTCTAGTTTTATTCTTTTGTGTGTGGTTTTCCAATTTTCCCAGCACCAATTATTGAAGAGACTTTCTTTTCTCTGTTGTATTGTTTATGGCTCCTTTGTTGATATATGTACCCCGATGTTCATTGCAGCATTATTATGGTGGCCAAGACATGGAAATAACCAAAGTGTTCTTTGACAGATGATCAGATTAACATGATGGAATATTAGTTGGCCATAACAAAAGATAAAATACAGCCATTTGCGACAACATAGATGGATCTTGAGATTATTATGCTAAGCGAAATAAGTCAGAGAGAAAAAGTCAAGAATCATATAACTTCATTCATATGTGGGATATAAAGCTGAAAGCAACAAAGGATGAAGACAAGCAAGGAAACAAAAGCT
The DNA here is from genome assembly GCA_004026885.1 of Lyroderma lyra. Classification (NCBI taxonomy): domain Eukaryota; kingdom Metazoa; phylum Chordata; class Mammalia; order Chiroptera; family Megadermatidae; genus Lyroderma; species Lyroderma lyra. Next base: position 7,526 of record PVJL010014227.1, on the reverse strand, counting down.
GATAGACAACAGTTTAGGGTTACCAGAAGGTAAGTGGGGTGGGGAATGGTAGAGGAAGGAGGTGGGATCAAATATATGGTGATGGAAGCATAACTAACTCTTGGTGGTGAGCACACATGCAATATATATGTGATGTATTACAGAATTATACTCTTGAAACCTATATAATTTTACTAATCAGTGTCACCCCAATAAATAAATAATAAAAGTTAATGGTTGAAAGTGTCATCATACATGCAGTAACTATTCTAAAGTTTATTCTTTTTCCATTCCACAAAACAATGAAGAGACATGGATCAGTTAGCATTTGCTGCATAACAAATCACCCTAAAATTTAACAGCTTAAAACAACTATTTGTTTACCTCAAGATTCTCAGGGTCAAAAATTTTAGTGGGTCTCAGCTGAATAATCTTTGCTCTGCTAGTCTCATCTGGGTTCCCTCATTGGTCTGTGCTAGCTGCTCCTCTACGGTTAGCTGGCTATTGGCTGGGCTGACAGAGATGACTGAATCACGTTTCTCATCATCTAGCAGTCCACTTCATCACATGGAAGCCATGGTAGGGATTCCAAGAGCAGCCACAGGGGGTGAACCTCAGTGCTCAAAGGCTTTTCAAGCCTGTGCTTGTGTTACACATACTGTTGCCTTACTGTACAAAGCAAGTCATATGGCCAAACCCAAAGTCAGTCTGGGAGGGACTATTCAGGATGACAGTATAGAAAAGTGCCAACAAATTGGGTGTCGACACTATAGCATTCTACTACAGAGCAAACATTTTGGACTACTAGGCATATTTTTTTTAATGATCATTTTATTGAACAGAGTAACAACAGTCATGATAATATTGTGACTTAAACCAAAAAAACCAGCACGTATCGATCTGGAACTCCTCTCAGAAGGTGGTTTTACTTCAGACAAAAGAAAACAAAAGTGATTATAAATTCTTTGGGAATGCTATAGCTTCACTTGTCTATAGTAAACTGATACTCTTTCCTGAGAACCGCAGCAGTTTTCAGAAAGCCATTGACCTGGTTAACAGCAGGGGCCTTTCTCACTAGAGTTCCTGTTTACAGGGTAACCTGCCTCTTATCTGTCCCTTTGTCACTCTATCTGGAGAGGTTCATCTCTTGCATTAATGGAGACTTCTTTGATCCAGAGAGGTTTCCTTACCTGACACACACTTTTGCAAGAGCATATAGAGTTTTCACTTTGTCTCCGAGGTTGTGATATTGATATGATTGGGTTCTGTAGATAATTTCAAGAATCTTTATGGAAAGGCCTCAGAAATTATGATTTTCCTTGCTTTCCCCTAAAGGACTGAGCTATTAGTCACAGTGAAGGGTCAGATGAGGGAGTGCAAGGGCCCTCTGAGGGATTCATAGAAATGCAGGAGTGGCTGCTCTTCATTCAGTATCCCTATATCAGTGTGACCATGCAGGCCTCCCCTAAGGGTACCCTCAGGACACCTGGCTGCATGGCAAATTGGGCCTGGTATCCCAAAGCCCCTGGGCTTCCTTCCTGGTTTTTCACCACTGTGTCATCCAGTTCCCAGCTGGCAGCTCAAAATGCAGCTTACAGGAACACCAACTTCTCCTTTTCACACAAATAAACTCAAACAGGGAGATTGCAGGCACAAGTAATAAAGCAGTTCGATGAAATTTGAGTTTAAAGTAATGAAATGAAGTGTGTGAAGTCCAGGGCTGATGAGGTTTAACAGCCCTCCTGATGTTAGAAATGCTTATCAAATGTTGAAAAGTCGGTTGTTACTTATTTATGACAGTGCAGAACCTTTTGGATCGTAGAGTACATGGAAATCACTTAGAAACAGTGCCCAAGAGGACTGAGCTTTTTCTTCACCAAAGGAAGGAAGAGGGAGGAAAACACTTATTTATGGAGCATGTACTCTGTGCCAGGCCCTTCTGATCCTCACATCAACACTAGCAGCAGGTACTATAACTGTCCCACCTTGCACATGAGGAGACTGAAGCGTGAGAGATGGCCAAGGTCACACAGTTGACTTTGCTGGCACCACTTAGTTCATTTTACTCTTATCTTCTAACAGCTATGCTGTTCTTTCTACATTAGAAAAAAAATATGTGTGCTAGAGTGAACTGCTATCCAGAACCCACGAATAAACTATGAGGGAACTGAGCCACAGTAGTCACAGGACACTTCTTTACTGCTATGAACCTTCCGCTAGGGCTGCCAAGAACTTCAAGTCTGCTCTCCCATTTAAAAACTTGAAACCTGCTGGGAGACATAGGATTTCACAACTGCAATGTAGCACATACATATCTGCCTCGTTCATAAATATGAACAAAGTACGGGGACTCGAGAGGCATTTGAAGAAAACCCCAAAACATGAATGAGAGAAACAATACCAAAAATGGAACAATTTACCCAGAGGAAAAAGAAATAATTCAGACAATAATAGACGATATTTTTTAAATTACTTTTACTATCCTTTCAGAGATTTCAGGGGACTGATTTGAGAGGGTTGGAGGTTTTGGGTTTTGTTTTGTTTGTTTGCCTTGTTGCACTGGCTAGAAACTCAAATACCATGTCGAAGAGAAGCAGTGAGAGTGAACATTCTTGCCTGGCTCCTGGTCTTCTGGGGGAAGCCATCCAAACTTGCATGATGAAGGATAATGCTGATGTTTTACTGAATCAGGTTTAAGAAGTTGCCTTTTATCAGAACTTAATTGAACAATTTTTTTTAATAAAAAATTGATGTTCAAATTTGTCAAATGCTGCTGCTGTGTTTATTTTGATTATCATGTGCGGGATTTTTTTGTCCTTTGTTCTATTAATATACTCTTTAATTAACTGATTTGCAGGCATTAAAGCATCCTTGCATTTGGGGATAAATCCCCCTTGGTCATGGTGTATACTCCTCTTTAAATATTGTTGGATTTAATTTGGTAATAATTTAAGAAGTTTTATGTCTATGTCCATAAAGGATGATGGCCTAAAGTTTTCTTTTCTTGTGATATCTTTTTCTGACTTTAGTATCAGGGTAATACTGACCACATAGAATAGGTTAGGAACTGTCCTCTCCTCTATTATCTTAAAGATCCTGTGTAATATTGGTATTATTTCTTTTAAAATATTTTTTAGAAGTCAGCCTTTGAAACCGTCTAAGCCTGGGCTCTTCTTTCTGGAATGATTTTTGGTTACTAATCTGATCCAATTTTTTTTAATGGGTAATTCTCATTTTATATTACATTTTTACTTTAAATTATAGAATGTTGAATTAAGTGAATCTAGGTGATAGTAAACTGTACACATTCAGTGGGACAACTAGGGACAGGTAGACATGGAGAACTTGCAATTGGAGGAAAAACTGCTTGAGGGGTGAACCGAGGCCCTTGATTGCTAACAGAATGTGCCCGCCCCCCCTGCTTTGCAAACATGAAGTCTTGGTCTATGTACAAAACCAATTGTACAGAATCCCTATCAGCAGAAACTAGCAATAGGACACATTAAGTTACAGGGACATGCCCATCCGGATGGTGGGGGGCTGGCCAGTCTGAAGGGAGCAGTGGTGGCAGCAGGCTGAACATTTAGGTTCTGGGCAGAACAGGCCTGAAAAGGTAAAATGATTAGTGCACTCCTCAAAAACCCATTTTCCAAACCAGATCCTCAGATGCTTTTCTCAAACAAGGTAATCCAATTTCTTTATTATGTCAAATCTACTGATTTAAAGAAAATCCTCTGGTATTCCTTTCTTCTTGACTCACTTTTAGTAATTAGTGTCATTCTAAGAATTTGTCCATTTTATCAAAGTTATCTCATATGTTGACATAAAGATGTTCATAATATTCCATTTATATCTTTTTGCATTCTATATGGTTGGTAATGTCTTCTCTTTCTTGTTTTATTTTGGTAATTTGAGATTTTCCATTGTTTCCATTGTCAGTCTAGCAAAAGGTTTATAAAACTTTTTGATATTTTCAAATAACTGACTTCTGGTTTCAATGATTTTTCTCTTGCTTTTTGGTTTTCCATTCTATTGACTTACATTCAGATATTAATGATATTCTCTCTTTTTCCTTTTGGTTAAATATGCTCTTTATCTACTTTCTTTAGGTGGGAGTGTAGTTACCAATTTGTGATTTTTTTCCTTCATAATTTATGTGTTTAAAGTTATAAATTTTAAACACTGTTTTAAAGGCATCTTCTAAATCTTGTTGATTTTTTCATCTTTTATTTTGTTTAAAATATTTTACTTATTTATAAAAGTTGTTTAATTTCTAAATAGTCAGGGATTTTCCACATTTCCCTATAATTTACTCCTAATTTTTTTTGTGTGTATGTGTGTGTGTGTGGAAATGTGTTTTTTTTTCCTTTGGGTAAGGAAAGGATTTCTATAATATAATATAACATATGGGAATGAGTGTTTAATTTTATGCATAGCTGACAAATTATTTCCAAGGTGGTGACATCATTTTGCATTTCCATCAAATGTTTACAATCGTCTGCCCATTTGATTTGCTTATGTTTTTAAATTTCGCATTGTCCATTTTTAAAAAATATTAGCTGCTCTAGCATTGTCTTCTCTCATTGTCTTTTTTTTATTTTAAATTCATTTTTATTGTTAGACGTATTGGGGTGACATCTGTTAGCAAGGATTACATAGGTTTCAGGCATACAATTCTACAGTGCATTGTCAACTTGATGTATAATAAGTTAACCACCTAATGTGACTTCTCTTTCCATCACCTTAAATTTAGATTCCCCCCTCCTCTCAAACCCCCTCCCCTTTCTCCCCTCCCTAACCCACTCGTCCCCAAATAAACATTAAACTATTGATTGTGTCCATGGGTTATTTGTTCGTTCATTTCTTTTTTTCTTTGCTTTCAGTTTTATATTCCGCATATGAATGAAATCATGCAGTTCCTTGTTTTTTCTGTCTGGCTTATTTCACTAAGCATGATGATCTCCAGGTCCATCCATTTTGTTGGAAATGGCAATATTTCATCTTTTCTCACAGCTGAGTAATATTCCATTGTGTATATGTACCACAGCTTCTTTATCCAGTCATCTATCGCAGGGTAATTCGGTTATTTCCATGTTTGGCCACTATGAACAGCGCTACAATGAACATTGGGGTACATAAGTCTTTGCGAACAAAGGTTTTCAAGTTCTTTGGGTAGATCCCCAGACGTGGGGCTGCTGGGTCAAATGGTAGCTCCATTCCCAATTTTCTGAGGAACCTCCACACTGCCTTCCACAGTGGTTGTACCAGTTTGCACTCCCACCAGCATGGTACCAGAGTTCCTTTTTCTCCACGTCCTCTCCAGCACTTGTTATTCCTTGTCTTGTTGATAACAGCCATTCTCACAGGTGTGAGGTGGTATCTCATTGTGGTTTTGATTTGCATTTCCCTGATAGCTAATGAGGATGAGCATTTTTTCATATGTCTGCTGCCCATTTGTATTTCTTCGTGGGAGAAGTGTCTGTTTAGTTCTTCTGCCCACTATTCAATTGGGTTGTTTGTTTTTCTGTTGTTAAGTCTTATTCATTATATATTTTAGATATTAGACCCTTATCTGATGCATTATTTGCAAATATTTTCTCCCATTCAGTTGGCTGTCTCTTTGCCTTGTTGATGGTTTCTTTTGCTGTGCAGAAGCTTTTTAGTTTGATATAGTCCCATTCATTAATTTTTGCTTTTACTTCCCTTGCCTTTGAGGTCAGGTTCATGAAGTCTTCCTTGAGTCCTAGGTCTATAAATTTAGTAGCAATGTTTTATTCTATACAGTTTATGGTTGCAGGTCTGATATGAAGGTCTTTAATCCATTTTGAGTTAATTTTTGTATATGGAGAGAGTTCACAGCTCAGATTCATTCTTTTGCATATGTTTTTCCAGTTTTCCCAGCACCTCCTTCTAAAGAGGCTGTCTTTTCCCCATTGTATGTTTTTTGCTCCTTTATCAAAAATTATTTGTCCATATATTTGTGGGTTTATTTCTGGGTTTTCAGTTCTATTCCATTGGTCTCTATTTCTGTTCTTCTGCCAGTACCAAGCTGTTTTGACTATTGATGCTTTGTAATATAAATAGAAGTCAAGAAGTGTAATGCCACCAGTCTGATTCTTTTTATGTAGTATTGCTTTGGCAATTCAAGGTCTTTTATGGTTCCATATAAATCTAATAATTCTTTTATCTATTTCATGAAAGTATGATTGTGGGATTTTGATGGGTATTGCATTATATCTGTAGATTGCTTTGGGCAGAATGGCCATTTTAACAATGTTAAGTCTTCCTATCCATGAACAGGGGATATTTTTCCACCTCTTAAAGGCTGTTTCAATTTCTTTCAAAAGTGTCTTATAGTTTTCTATGTATAAGTCTGTCACATTCTTTGTTAAGTTAATTCCTAGGTATTTCATTCTTTTTGCTGTGATAGCAAAAGGAATTGACTCCCTCATTTCTTTTGCTGTGGATTCGTTGTTTGTATAAAGGAATGCTGTTGATTTTTATTACATTGGTTTTGTATCCTGCAACTTTACTATATTCGTTAATTGTTTCTAATAGTTTCCTGGTGGAGTCTTTGGAATTTTTTATATAAAGGATCATGTCATCTGCAAATAGTGACAATTTGACCTCTTCTTTCCTAATTTGGATACCTTTTATTCCTTTCTCTTGCCTGATTGCTGAGGCTAGAACTTCTAGTACTATATTAAATAACAGTGGTGACAGGGGGGCATCACTGTCTTGTTCCTGATTTTCGGGGAATAGGTTTCAGCTTTTCCCCATTCAGTATGATGTTAGCCGAGGGTCTGTCATATATGGCCTTTATTATGTTGAGATACTTTCCTTCTATACTTATTTTATTTAGTGTTTTGATCATAAATGGATGTTGTACATTGTTAAATGCTTTTTCTGCATCAATTGAAATGACCATATGGTCTTTATCTTTGATTTTCTTTATGTGGTGTATCACATTGATTGATTTTCATATGTTGAACCATCCTTGTGCTCCCAGGATGAATCCCACTTGATCATGATGCATGATCTTTTTTGATGCATTGTTGTATTCTGTTTGCTAATATTTTGTTCAGGATTTTTGCATCTGTGTTCATCAGAGATATTGGTCTATAGTTTTCTTTTTTTGTGTTGTCTTTGCCAAGCTTTGGTATTATAGAATGAGTTAGGAAGTATTGCTTTCTCTTCAATTTTTTGGAAGAGTCTGAGGAGGATAGGCGTTAATTATTCTTTGAATGCTTGGTAGAACTCGATGGTGAAACCATCTGGTCCAGGGCTTTTGCCTTTAGGGAGATTATGTATAGTCATTTCGATCTCGTTGCTATTGATTGGTCTATTTAGATTATCCAGTTCTTCTTGGCTCAGTCTTGGTAGGCTATAAGTTTCTAGAAACTTGTCCATTTCTTCTAGGTTGTTAAATTTAGTAACATAAAGTCCTTCATATTATTTTCTTATAATCCTTCGTATTTCTGTGGTATCAGTGGTAATTTCTCCCCTTTCATTTCTAATTTTCGATATTTGTGTCCTTTCCTTTCGTC
>PVJL010014226.1:0-28866 GCA_004026885.1 Lyroderma lyra | reverse complement strand
AGGCCCCTCAGCCCGGAGCCCCAGGCCCCTCAGCCCGGAGCCCCAGGCCCCTCCGTGGAAGTGAGTTCCAAGGCACCGGCCTGTTGCCCTCATCGCTGGGCCCTCTGCTGCTGCTAATTGAATCAGCTGGTGAGATGAGCTGGGGCGGGGGCGGTGGCGGGGACAGTGAGACAGGCGGTTTGGAGCGCCCGGCTGCCACCACCCTCTGCCTGGGGGGCCCCCAGGATCAAAGGGGTGCCGGAGGACGTACGGAGAGTGTGCCGGGGTTCGGGAACTGGGGCCGTGGAGAAGCTGGCAGCGTCCAGCACGGGCAGCCAGGCTGAGAGGGGCGCATCGCCCCCATCTGCTAGAGCCAGAAACGCCCCGGAGGTCGAGAGGTGCTGTGGGTCTGTTCTGGGGCACAGATGCCCCCTAGCACCTGGCCTCGGCCCACCCTGCCATGCCTCCTCTCTGCAGCCTCCCAGCAGCCTCTGCTTCTCCACTCCCGGCCGACTGACCGACCGGGCACCAGGCCCAGCTCTGCCCCCTAGAGAGAGGGTTGCGTGGCCATTCGGAGTATGGGTTGGAGTGACATGCAGTTGGGCTCGAATGTCAACTCTACCATTTAGCAAGTGTGTGTGACCCTGGGGGAATGATATCCCTTTTCTGAACCCCAGTTTCTTCTTCTGTTAAAATCTTCCAATCTCAATACTTCATGTAAAAAGCTTTAAACAAGGCCTATTTATTGAGCACATAGTTAGTGCTCAATAAATACCAGATTGATGAAGATGATGATGATGTTATTATTCATGGACCCTGCCATAAAAGAGGGGACCTGGAATTACACAGACAGGTCTGACGCTTGGCCCCATTGTTAACGAGCTGTGAGACTTCCAGCAAATGACTGTACCTCTCTGAGTCCCAGCTTTCTGTCGAGTACAGTGTACCAGATCATTCCTACTGTGGGCATTCACGGCACATCAGTGAGTGGACCCGTCCGCTCTAGAAGGAGCCACTCGGGACAGCGTCCCTACAGTTTTAATAAACATCCTGTGTCTGAGAGTTGAAACACTGACGCTTTCGACAGGACTAGCTCAGCTCAGCTGCCTGTAGTTGTCTCCCCAGCAACTCCCTCCCTTCGTCACTGTCACCCCAAAGCTGCCAGCTGACAGTGTCCAGGAGCCAAGGGAGTGACACCAAAGCCGTGCCACCCCGGTCACAGAAGCAGACCGGTGGGTGCGCCCACGGTGCCCTGGCGTCAGCAGTGCGCAGAAGGGGCTGGCAGTCGGCACCTGGACCCAGGCTCAGACCCAATCACAGCACGGGAGAAGCAGCATGGGGACACCAGAGAGCCATGGAAGGGGGCCCCTGAGGGCCAGATGTGGGGAAACGTGCAGAAAGGAAGCAGCTCAAGAAAGGGTGCCCTGGACGCAGTCATCAACTCCTGGGCTCCCTCCTCAGCTGTGTGAGTGGATATGACCCTCTGTATGTCAGGGCCTTTGAGAACTAGCTGCAGGAAGACCACCACCCAGGGCCTGATCTGACCCCTAGGGACACATTGAGGGACCCGTGTAACTAGCACTGCAAAGGCTTTGCAAACTGAACTGACATTGGGACAACAGCACACAGAGAGCAGGTTGGAACTTGTGGTCTGAACCTAACCCGGTCAGTCGGCTGCTACAGCTAAAATCACCAACATGTTAAACGGTATGTATGTAAGACCTAGAGTCTCGTGACATCATATCCCAAATGTCCAGCACACAATCCAAAATGACTTGATTTACAAAGCCCAGTGAAGTCTGGCAAATTCCTAGAGGAAATGCAATCAATAGATGCCAACCACAAGGTGACCCAGATGTTGGCATTGCCAGACAAAGACTTGAAAGCAATTAATTATTATAATAACCACTCTCCAAGAAGTAAGGGTGAACCCTCTTGAAAAGAATGGTAGGATTAAACAATATCAGCAGACCCACAGAGAAATAGAAGCTATTTTAAGAGAAGCAAGTGAAAGCTTTAGAATGGCAAAGCACAACAGCAACAAAAAAAACTTCACTGCATGGGCTCAGTGGTAGAATGGAGCAGATGGAGCAAAGAGTTCGTGAACTTGAAGAAAGATCGAGAGAAAGTACGCGGTCTGAACAACAGCGAAGAGGGAGGGGAAGCACTCTGGAGGAATACCGAAAAGTCTAAGATCCATGTCACATGGATCCCGGAAGAGGAGCAGTAGGGAGCGTGGGGGTGGGCGTGGGGGCCTCTCCCTCCCCAGAGGACCCCTGGGTTCCTTCCCAGGTTGCTAGGCCCCCAGTTCAGCAGAGCCACTACTCTCCTTGCCTTCCCAGAAGGCTCTGGCAAGCCACGAGGAGGCGGCATTGCGCTGGGGTCACAGTCCACGAGATCCGGCTTCGGACTGTGTGGCTCTGAGCAGCTTGCTTTACCTCTCTGTGCCTTAGTTGCCTTATCTGGACAGTGGGGACAGTAGCAGTGACGTTTATTCTGAACCTCTTGTGTGTTCATTCTCTCATCTAATCTTCTAACAAATAGTGTAAGGTACAATCTGTTTATGTCTGCTCTTCAACTGGGGAAACTGAGGCTCAGAGAAGGGCCATGCCATGAGCTAAGCCAGCTGCAAAGCCTGAGAGACCAGCCCCCACAAGCCCAGCCCCACTTCAGACACCAGCTGCAGGTTCAGGGGTCCCCAGGAGCACCCTTGCCTCAGGCCAGCGGGCTACCACTTTGGGGTCCCTGGGACCAGCCTGAGGTTCAGTAACTCACTAGAACGGCTTCCAGAACTCAGGAGAGCACCACTGTGACTACGTTTCATGAGAGCGAAAGGGAACGAATTAAAATCAGCCCAGGAAGGCGACACACACGGCAGGAGGCCCACAGGCGGAGCTTGGAGTCCTCTTGTCCATGGGGAGTCATGGGCAGCGAGACTGCCTCCTGTCCCTGAGCGTGATGACATGCCCCGAGAAGTGTCCCGAGCCTTTGGTGTCCAGAGTTTTGATTGGGGTTCAGTCCCATACTGTCCGGTGGCTGACCTTCAGTCTCCCAGCATCCTGGAGGGCCAGCTCCATGGCTTCAGTCATCAGTTTCCCCAGAGGTCTGAACTGACACCTGCGTGGCCCTACGGCTCCCCTCCTAAGTCCCACTGTCCCACTATCCGGTGGCCAGAGCCCTCAGGCAAACAAAGACACTCCTACAGGACATTTCAGGGGCCTGGGGTCACCTCCCAGGAGCCGGGAGCCACGACCAGTCCTCTCTCTGGGTAGGATGAGTTCTTCGCAGCACTGGAAGTGACCGGTCACTTGTGTGTGGTCATCCAGCGACGAGGGCTTGGGCCGAGCTTCCTCTCCAGCCGTTGGTCCCGCAGCTTCCCCACGGCCTCTGACGTGCACCGTTCATGTGAGGTGCTGAGGCAGTACGTCTGGGGGGGCCTGAGCATCTGTATTTCTTAGACACTCCCGGTGACACTAACGCCGGTGTGGGGACCGCAGCGTGAACGGCACCCCCGTGACCCCGATAGGCGCAGAGCACGGACGCAGTGGGAGGCGGGCAGGGCGGTGCGGTAAGCAGTGTGGGTTTTATTTCCTGGTCGGGGCCTTCGGGGGGTTGGACCAGGACAGGGGTCTGATCTGGAGACTGTTTTTCAGATATTCCTCATGCGGCCAGTCACGTGATAGCTCACAAGATAAGTACATAAAACATCATTGCAGCTGTGGAGAGTGGGTTGTAGGAGAGAGAGGGGGGAGCCAGTGCCCCCCAGGGCGGCGGTGGCGCGGGTCCGGGAGAGATGACGGTGGCTCGGACCAGGGAGGCGGCAGGGGGGGTCCCAGAGAAGCAACTCGGTGAGGTGGAGCCGGCAGAGCGAGCCGGCGGGCTCCTTGTGACGGCCCAGTCCCTGTCCCCGATGAGCTATTACTTAACTCCCCCGAACCAGCATGTCCTTGTCTGTAGATCCTGGTTGCCACCTCACAGAGCACTGTGGGGGCCAAAGGGGGTGACGTGTGTCGTGTGCTTATTAGCACAGCGCTGGCCAGCAGGGAGGGCTCAGTAGATCGCGGCGTTGAACCAAGGCCGCACGGCAGCCACGTGGTCAGGAGGGGGACACGGACGCCTGTCACCCTGGGGCTCTCCTGGCCGAGCACGGAGCCCGCGGCGATGGCCCGCCCCACCCTCTCCCGGAGGCTCCCAAGCCCACCCAGGTGGCACCCTGGGGCTGGAGCTTACACGTTCGTGTGGGGGTCCAAGGGCAGCCTTGGAAGAGCGGGCCAGCCGCCAGGGCGCCGCGGGTGCGGTTCCATTTGCGTGGCTGTAGTGATCCTGGTGCCTTTACATGGAGCCTCGTTCCGGGCCTGCCCTCACGGGGGAGGACATCAGGTGGGTGGGGGGGTCATCCAACCACACGTGTGTCCCTGCAGAGCCTGAGCTGGGTGGCAAGGGAAAGGTGCTGGGTGGAAGCCGTCGGGCTGAGCGCCAAGGCCAGCACCTGGGCGGACACCAGCAGGTCCTGGGCAGACGTCCCTTCTGCTCTTCGCCTGGTCCTGCCTTCCACTGAGAGCTGCCCGTCAGCGGGACAGGCTTCAGATGCCACGGCCTGCAGGGCCCACACGCCAGGGTCACCAGTCTCCCTGCATTTGCAGGATGCCTTTTGCTGGGGTGAAACCCACCTTGGCTGGGAAAGGGGGAGACCAGCTTCCCGTCATTCACGCGCGTACAGTAACTTTTTAACAATAATCACAGCAAACACGTTTACACTTCTTGTCACACGCCAGGCCACACCCTAAGTGTCCCTCGTGACTTCAGTCATTTAATCCTCAGAGCTGCACTGCGATGGAGGAATCATCATGTTTTGAAGGAGGCAGCGGAGACAGCAATAGGGTGGTCACTCGTCTGAGATCCTGGAGCCAGGACTCGAAACGCAGGCTGCTCGAACCCAGAATCGGGGCTCTCAACCCGCTGGGTTCCACAGCCTCAGAGAGCGATCAGGCCCCTCCTGTTGAGGTGCGGTGCCGGTTGCCCGAGAACCAGCAGAAGGACACAAATAATTCATCCATCACTGAGCCGGCGTTGTAGCTGGGGTGAGGAATAAACGCCTAAATGCTGATGAGAGGAGGCAACCAAGAGGGCCTGGAGTGTTCCTCTAACCTGGGTAATAGAGGCTGAGAAAGGACCAGCTGTGCGAGGACGGGACAGGGACATCTAGGCGAAGGAAATGGCAAATGTGGAGGCTCTGGGGCGAGAACGACAGAAGACCAGAGTAGCCAGAGCATAGTCCAGGAGGGAGCGAATTATGCAGTAAGGTCAGGGCCGTGGTCAGGAGCTCAGAGGCTAAGTGTTTAGTGAGCACCTACTGTGTGCTTACAGCTGTTAGGCACTGGGGGGAAGGGATCAAGACAGATGCAGGAGGCTGGGGGAGAGGACACGTGCACAAGGACATCTCGCACAGAGCAGATGCCCAGTGGGTGTAATTTTCTGTCTTTCTGTTTGTAAGTTGAGATGAAAACTGCTTCCCTGGGTTTCTGCCTAGCCCCCACCCCCGCGATAAAGCAGGACACAATGTAGTTGGCTCATAGGGGCCGTGGGTTCCAGACGTGGCCTTAGGCGAGGGCACGCCTTACCGGAAGATACAAAGCGAACTGGTGGGTGAGGTATAAGCCCAGTGGGCGAGGTCTGGGCTTTCCCTGTGTCTTCAGGAGCAGGTGGCCCACAGTGGCCAGGGGACAGAAGGTCATCGGAGCTTAACTGGCAGCCCCACTCCTATTAGAATCCCGAGTCACAGAACAGGCGCAGGAAGCTGTCCCCTGGCTTGGTGCCCAGGTTCCCATTATGTCTGTGCTTTCAGATTTGATTTTGTTTAATTTTATCAGAGCTGGAGAAGCAGAGGAGAGGCAGGTGGAGTCCCCTTCTATCCTTGTTCAAGGTCACCTGGCCTCTTTGGTGAGGGAAGGAAAAGACACTTAAGAGATGCCTGGACTACCCTGTGACAAAATGAGGGTCCCTAAAACCCAGCGTACCCCTAAGGCACTTGAGGACAGGACACATCATTCTTTTCCAAGTTACTGAGAAGTTACAGAAGGATCGCGAGAAGGCCAGGAATTCTGTGCTCGCTCTTCTTCCGGCAAATAACAGGAGCCGACCTTTGCCACGTTCCAGTCACTGTCCCCAGCACGATCACAGTTGGTCCTCACGACAGCCAGTTGAGGGAGGTTCTGGTGTCCTCCCCATTCTGCAGAGGCGCTAGTGCTAAGGTAGGCTCGCCTCTGCGATAGGTCGGCCACTCAGTTTTGTGGTTGCACCCAGTAGAAGCTGACTTCTTGCTTGCGCAGTGGTCTTTTGTGGGTCCTCAGGCCTCGGAGGGTGTCCCCTCCAGCTGGTGGATCGGGGAGAGAGTTGCAGATTTCATGCAAAGTCTGACTGGGCCACTCGGGGGGAGTTACGCGCATCCCTACCACATCCACGCAGACTGTGGCTACAGCTCCCTGCAGGAGAGCCTGGGAAAGGTGGTCCAGCTGCTTGTCCCAGAAGAGCAAGGCTTTGGTGGCCACACCACAGGTGCCACAGGAGGGCAAATACGCAAGAGGGGGCAACCTGGGCCGCTGCCTCGCTGAGCAGCTGTCGCCTCTGGGCTCACGAGCAGTGTCAGCGGGAGGAATGTCACACCACCATGTCCCAGGCTCGGGGGACTCAGCATCACGGAGCCGTCCTGGCCGAGAATTCACCCAGTACCTTGGGCCGGTGAGCCTCGGGCACCTGCTGACCAGACCAGCAGTTACACCAGTGGTTCCCGGAGGGGCCGAGTTGGTCCCCCGGGGGCATTTCGCAGTGTCTGGAGGCAGTTTGGGTCGTCACAGCTCGGGATGCTATTGGCACCCAGTGGGTAGGGGCCAGGGATGCTGCTGAACATCCTGGAGACCTCACAACACAGAGTGGACGTCAGCGGCGCCGAGATTGAGGCGCCCTGAACGAGAGCCCCCTGGAGCGTGCGGGGTGGGCTCACGACCTCCGCCGGCAGCTGCGAGAGGCGGTTCCGTTCGGCTTGCTCGGGCCCCGGCCCGTGGCCCCCGCTGGTACGGGCCTGCGCGAGGCGTGTTGAGCCTCCGGATGGCGCGTCCACCGCTCCCCGCTCCCGGTGGCCCCCTCTCCCTGAGAGTGAAGGGTGCGGAGGCAGAGCCTGTCGAGTGAATGCACGCTCGTCTGCGCCCATCTTCCAGCTGGCTTCCCTGGTCCCACCCACGGACACTGGGGCAGGTGACAATGTCTGCTCTGCAAACGAGCCCCGTTTCCCAGGTCGTGTGGCCTGGGCAGGGCAGGTGGGCTGGGAGCGTTTTCAGGTCAGGTCTCTCCCCCTCCCCTGCCTTGTGACTTACGGGTGCAGGTCACCTGCATGTGACCTGAAGGGGCTACTCAGGAAGAGGACAGGTGGCTTTTAAGTAATTATTATAAAAGGGGCATGTTGATAGGGGCATGTGTCGTGCAACCCTACGGGACAGTAGAATAAAAAGAGCACATCCCCACCCCCCTACCTAGAGGCAGCTGCCCTTCACACCTGGGCGTGGCCGCGCAGCACGCCCGGTGACTTGGATCAGGTGCCGTTGGATTTGTGCCTCGTGGACGGTTTGCGATTCGGCCCTCCCCAAGTCCCCTTTCATCGGTGCCCGCACACAGGCTGTGTTCGTTCGTCCTGATTCCTGGGGCGTTGGCAGTTTGGTACATTTGGGGCTGCAGGAAACGGGGCTCTATTTTAATGTGGCTCCACGCGTGGCACCGCTCACACAGGGGTTCTGCGTGTTCCTGATGATTTGACTTTATTTTCTCAATGATTTCCCAATCGTTTTAGAAGCGGGGGGAGCTGTGATTGATGAGTCCCCCTAAAACGTCTCCAGGTGCCTTGTCACTAGTTCTGACAACAGTGTGTGATGGACGCTTCCCCCAAAGCCGTGTCAGCACCTCCAAGACGAAGGTACAAAGGCGATCCTCGTGCAGATGTGTCCCTTTTTGTCGTTCATGTAAGAACAAGCACGTGACACTCCCCATGCTGCCTCCCGACAGGGTGACACACGCACAGATCCGAGAGCGGTTCTGCAGCCCCATCGGCCGGCTCCGAAAGGCAGGGTCCCCCCCCGCCCCGGCTCACTCTCCACACGGAGGCGTCCAGGAGCGGTCCGAAGGACAGCGCGAAGGACTTTCAATCTTGCCTTCGAGGTCCGATCCGTGAGCTCCGGAGGCATTTCTCAAGTTGCTGCATTTGTTCGGGACTGTCACCTCCGTCTGTCTCCCCACCCTTGCAGCTCAGCTGATGTGACCTCCCCTCTTCCCTCTCCCTGAGTCCCCCCACGGGTTTTCCTGTAGACCTGCGTAGCCTCCCGGGTCTCGGTGACTTTCCGTTGGTGGTGACGAGTGGAGAAGGAGTGACAACCAGTCACGCACGCTTCTCCCTGGAGGTGGGCTTTCTCCACCGCAGCACTTGTTGTCATTTGGGGTCAGATAATCCTTTGTTGTGGGACTGGCCTGGTGCACTGTAGGGTGTTTAGTGGCATCCCTGGCCTCTACACACTACATGCCAACAGTAC
Source organism: Lyroderma lyra (assembly GCA_004026885.1). Lineage (NCBI taxonomy): Eukaryota > Metazoa > Chordata > Mammalia > Chiroptera > Megadermatidae > Lyroderma > Lyroderma lyra. Next base: position 20,314 of record PVJL010014226.1, on the reverse strand, counting down.
CACCAACCCCCAGTTGTGACAATCCAAATGTCTCCCGACGTGGAGGGACATCATTGACCCCAGCTACGTTAACGGGGTTCAGCAGTTCACTGGAAGCCGGGATGGCCCATAGACCCGGGCAAGGGGGCCCTCTGCCCTGGGCCCCGTGTTTGTAAATGGAGGGAGGGGTCCGAAGGCAAGGAGTCGAGGAGACGCGCCCCCTGGCACCCGCTCTTCCTGTCTAGATCACCTCCGAGTACGGGGGTCCCCGAGTTTCCCACTGGCTCCCAGGCCTGCTCAGGGCTCTCGCCAGGTGTGTCCTCAGGAAGGGGCCGTGGTGCCAGCGTACGTCCTCTCGGCGCAGGGAGGTGGTCGTAGGACTCGCCTTGCGCATGGAGGTGCGCAGGTTGAACACACAACGAAGCCCTGTGTCACGTGTTCGGCGCTGTCACCTTAGTCGTAGCCGCAGGCCCTAACTGTGAGCCGACTTCCTCGTCTGCTCCCTCTTGGGAAGGCCCCCTCGGACGCTGGAGGCCAACCGGCCCCGCAGAGGTGGTGCGCTGGTCCCCAGCACGGCACCTTGGTCAGGGGTCCCCGGGGGCCATCCTGACAGTTGGTTACATGCCCGCTTGAGGGTCTGACGTCCCCTTGGAGCCCACACAGGGGAGTGGGCACGACCTGTCCCTGAGATGGGAGGGAAATGGGGCTGAGTTTTGAGTGTCGGTTCCTGCTGTGCCACGTACTGGCCGTGTGACCTGGGGCCCTCCACCTCTTAACCCTCTGAGCCTCTGAGCCCCTGTCTGCACAACGGGGACTTGATAGCATAAAGGGCACCGTCCCTAATGGGAGGGCGGGGTGGGTAAGCCCCCAATGCACGCCAAGCACGGCGCTCGGTGCCTGGCGTGCAGACCTCGGGACCCGGTATTGTGGGGCTTTAAGCGCCCTAACACCGTGACCTCAGTCGTCAGGATGACCGTCGGAAGGGCAAACGCAGAGGGAAAAGCTCTGTCTGAGCAGCTGCTGTGACAGTCACAAACTGAGCCAGAAAAACTGGAAAAACATCGCCCTGAAGTCACGGAGGAAACTCCTTAGAAGCAAAGAAAAGTCATAGCGGAAGGACGCCTTAGAATTGTATAATAAGGGAAACTGAGGCCCGGAGAAGGGCTATGATCTGCCTCGTTGTAGAGAAAAACCTGGAATAGCTTCCAGGGTTCGGAGAAGAGAAGAGGGAGGGCTGTAGTCTGAGGAGGTGTCGCAAATGTTTGAAAAAGAGGGGGTACCACCTTTATCGGGGTGTGTCAGAGCTGTCCTGGGGGAGAGGGGAGGGGAGGCAACAGGGATGTGTAGATGGCACTGGGGCGCCTCCAAGCATTGAGATGACTCACAAACACCCGGTGAAGTGTGGGGATCCCTGTGAGGTGAGGAGTTAGGGAGGGCTGTGAAATAGCCCAGGGTGGGTGTTGTTGGCTTAGCACATTTTTTCAGAAATGGGGGCAGCTCAACCCAGCACCCCAGAGGTGAATTACAGGGGCGGCCGTGATAGGTGGGGTTCCAGGCGTGATCTGGGGCCACCCCTGCTCGGTGCTGCCAGGCTCGGAGCTGCCTGTGGGGGCACCACCTTGTGAACCAAACGGGAGCCGTGCAGTCCCTCCGGTTGCGAACGATCGCGATTTTTTCCCCTTTGAGTTTGCCGTGTTGACCACACCCACATCTCAGCCCTCCAGCTTCCCTTCCAGAACCATCCTGGCAAACTAAATTAGCAACAAGGGAGTCGAGCTCTTGCTGGGAAGAACAAATTCATTTTCACGGTAAATATCAACATGTGAAAGACGCAACTAGCCCCTGACTCACTCGGGGCAGCTGGCTTGTGTCTGCAGCCCTGAGTGACCTCTCTGTACCTCTCAGGGCCTCAGTCTCCCCACCTGCACGATGGGCCCGTGAGAGCGACTCCCTTAGAGCCGTGGTTGTCGGTGGGGGTGGGCCGCTATGCTCCCGGGGGACATTTGGCCATGTCTGAGGATACTTTCGGTTGTCCCAGCCGGGGAGAGGACTGCCAGCGGTACCTAGTGGGCACGGGGCCAGAGGTGGGGCTAAACAGCCTCCAGTGCTCAGCACGATCTGGCCCAAAACGTCAGGAATGCGGACGATGAGAAACGCCGCTCTAGAAGGTTGACGTGAAGATTAACTTAAGTCACACGATGGCTTAGCCCTTGGCCACACACAGTAGGTGCTTCATAAAGCTGTGCCACCCCCCGTGCTTCGTCAAAGCCCCATCCCAGTGGGTGACCCCTTCGACTGTACTTATATTAAGTGCTCGTAAGTGTCTGGTAGTCTCGATCCACTAAATTAATTCAAATCACTGCAGAAGGGGAAGGCGGACAACCAGGGTCATTGGAAGTACGTCCAAATCCATGAATCGGAAGGGTAGAGGCTCTTAGAGAAAACGCGAGGGGCCCTCTTCTTGGGTTCTGCGCCCGGACTTTGTGACATCCACTGTGACCATCGAGATGGCTTGCTTTCTAGATCGTGCAGGGTGTTGGAATGTGGCTGCCCGGTGACGGCCACATTGCAGTATGTGTGCATGGTCCAGGGGCACACTAGTGTCTGTAGTAACGTGAGCCCCCCGTGACAGCCAGTGGGGACACTGGGGGCGAATTTTTGGATGCGGTCGTTTCTAGAGAGGAGGCATGGAGGGATCTAGTCGTGAGGAATTTTCTCCCTTTGCAGGTTATTTCCTGCAGATACTGAGTTTTGTCACCAGCTGGCTCGGTGACTTGGTTTCCCCCCCCCTAACGTGGAGGAAGCAGGGGTCCAGTCTCTTTCCTTCCCCTTCCACAGCGCACGCCCCTGGACTTAGAGCCGTGGCAACTCTTGTCTCAGGAGTCATTGGTTTTACCCAGCTCCGGCTAACAATAATGTGCATTTTGAATGTCTGGCTTTTTGAAAGACTGTTCCAATGGCCGTGACTTCGCAGACTTGCAGGGTGACATGCGAGTGCGGAAGCCTGTGCCGGCCGGTCCCATCGGGACTCAGGAGCTGCCGCTGACTCACCAAAGCCAAGTTCCTGGGCCAATTAGGATAAGGAGCGTAGGCTATTAGACTTCCTTTTCGCCTTCTTTTCCTTCTGGCGATTTTCGATGCAGATTCCCTAATAGCAACTCAATTATTTTTCCTTTGTTTTCTTTCCAAAATAATGTGCACTCGTTGTAAGAAGCTAAAAGTGTGCATGGTTGTATAATACAAAATCACGAAATTCCCTCTGTGTCCCCTCCCTAGAGAGAGCCAGTTTGGCGAACACGCTTCCAGATATTGTTTTCTGTTCTACATATTAATATTTTTTAACAAAAAGAGGTTGTTTACATATACTGTTTTGCAACTTGCCCTTGTCTCTTAGCAATACATCTTGGAGATGTTTCCATTTGTGTACGTGTGTGTGTGTGTATATATATCTAGGTCTGTCTCAGTTTTAAGAACACTGGTTTCCATGGTATTGTTAGACCAGGAATTATCGAAGTTGGTTCCTTCAGTCTCAGTCCTGGTGCCTCCCGAGTCTGATCCCAAGACGGTGCCTTGCGTGCAAGCAGGTGACGAGGAAGGTGACCCCAGGAAGCCCTGGAAACAGACTGGGGAGTGAGGCAGGAGAAGGAGGCAGCCAATCGGGGACGCCTGATGAATGGGGAACTGCAGCTCGGGGGTCCCTAAGACCACTGTCGGGTTCACCGATTCCTGAGCAGGACCCGCAGAACCCGGGAAAGCCGTGAACGCTCACGGTTACCGTTTGTGACCGGCACACCAGCCGCGCCAGCGTGCTCTTGTCCTCGTGCGGACAGCCCCCAGTTCTCCCCTACGTGACATGTGACAGCGGGGGCGGAGTTCTGTCTGCCAGGAAGCTCACTGCAGCCTTGGTCACATAGACATTCCTGACCGTCCCAAGTGGCTGGCCTTTGTCTCCTGCCCTTTCTTTGGAGGTCAGGTTGATATTGAGTGGCCCAAGTCGCTGACTGTAAGTCACGCTGTTGTCATAGCCTCGTGTGCCCCAGGCAAAGAGCTGGGGGTGCTCGTGGTGGGACACGATCCCCAGAACCTACAGGCAGCCTGCAGGGTGGGCAGGGGACCAACAACCTGACAGCCACACTGCCTCGTGGACGTTTTGGTTATGTCCGTTTTTCATTCTTACAAACAAGATTCTAGAATAGGATCCGCCACTTTCCCGTCAAAGGCCAGGTAGTAAGTATGTCCAGCTACGTGGGCCCCAGGGCCTCTGTCAGAGCCACGGAACCCCACAGCCGTGGTGCACCGGCCGCCGTGCACATGACGGAGACAACTGGGTGTGACTGGGGCTGATCAAAGTTACCAGGAAAGAGGTGGCGGCCCGACGTGGCTTGGAGGCCTGCGTACCAGCCCCCGCCACGGAAAGCATCCTTGTATTATCCTTAGCAATTTCTTTCAGAGCAAGGGTCCCATTCCTCATTTTTCCCTCCCACAGAGGGTTTCGTGCAAACGAGGTCCACTGAGCACTTCACCGAATGTACAAAAGGTGCGTGTGGCCCAGGTTCTGTCCCGGCCGACGGCCGTGGGACACCCTTCGCTGAGAAGACGCAGCTCGTCCCTCAGCCTCACACTCTAGGCCTTTCGGGTGTTTGGGTAACGGAGGGGGGTGTTGTTTTGGTTGTTTTGCTTTTCTTCCCCGCCCCATACCCCATTTTTATCATGTGGAATTCTTGATGTGAACCCTACAGGGGAGAACAGAGGCTCATTAGCTTTCAAGCTCGGCATGTTGTCGCCGGTTTAGATGATAATCTGCTTCCCTCCTGGGGTCCAGGCTGCGCTGGGTAACTTCCCATCCTGGGTCCTTCGTTTATGAGACACACGCGGCCTGCTTTCCGCTAGCCAGGTGGCACGCCTGCCCTGCCCCCAGGCCGAGAAGGGACCAGGCGGAACTTGGCTGGGAGAGAGATGGGGTGCACCGCCTCATTAGGCTTGGAAGACACACACAGTGCAGGCTCCAGCTGAGTGGGCCCCCCAGGACATACTTGGCCGTGTCTGGAGGCATTTGGGGTTGTGACAGCTGGGGATATGGGTGCTACCGGCTAGAGGCCTGTGGTGCTGCTCAGCGGGGCGTGACTGAGTGCTGTGCCCACTCGGCTGGACTCCGTGGCTGACTCTTCACTAGAATACCCAGCCGCCGAGCTCCCTGGCCAGGGCCGTGAGGCTGCCCGGGACAGGGAGGGCAGCTGTCCGGCAGGAGGGACCGCCACCGCCCAGGCTGGGGGCGGCACGTGCCTGGCGTGCTGCGGGACACAGAGGCTCCTGGGAGGATGTGGGGGGGGGGGGCTCGGGGAGTTCTCCCCATTCAAAGAAGTGGGGCTCCCGGGTCTGCCGTCAATGACGTGTGCACTAATGGCCTCTGTCTTGTCCCCACCTCCTGTCCTGTTCCTCTCCTTCCTCTTGCCTCGTTCCCCACCCCCCACCCCCAAGTGTTCGGTCACAACATGAAGAGTAGCAACGACTTCATCGGGAGGATTGTCATCGGCCAGTACTCCTCGGGCCCCTCCGAATCCAACCACTGGCGCCGGGTGCTCAACACGCACCGCACCGCCGTGGAGCAGTGGCACAGCCTGAGGTCCCGCGCCGAGTGTGACCGCGTGTCTCCCGCCTCGCTGGAGGTGACCTGAGGGCTGCGGGGACCTAGGCAGCTGTCGTTTGTAAAAAACAAAAACAAAAACAAAAAAAAAAAAACAAGAAACAAAACAAAGGAAGACAATTGACAACAGAAAAAAACGTGTCACCGACCTGTGACATCCATACCCATGTACACACTCACCCCAGACGCGCGCGCCGACACCCCACATCCTCTCTGAACCGAGAGGAAGCTGACGATTGATGATGAAATGGCTCCCCTCCATGAGCATGGCCGAAGAACTTTCCGGAAGCCCCATCCCTGTGCCGTGAGCCGCGTGGGGCTCTGTTGTGAAACTCACTGGCGGTGCTCGCTCTTGCTGGGACCCCCGCCCCCAAATGCACTGTCAGACATGGGGCCTCCCAAAGGGTGCCGGCCTCCGTGGGGACGCACTTCCCAAGAGTCTGGCCGGCGTACGGGTGGCCAAAATGCACACCCACCGGGTGACCTGGGGACCGGCTGCTGCTCCCCGGGGTTCTTCGAACCTGATCCATCTGCCCTGACGTGTAAGTACCCTGTCTTCTCCCCTGGCGACAGGATTAAGTAGATTAGACTCTGGGGAACCAGACGGCAACAAAAGAACCGATCCGGCTGAACGGAACCGTCCTGGGTGAGCTTATTCCCGGGGACCCCCGTGGGCGTGGGGGCGGTGGTCTCGGGCCTGCGCCCTCCCGGGTGAGCGTGCGCGCAAGCCTGTGTGGCCCTGTGGCGAGCAAGGCCGTGGGACCAGGACTCGGAGCCTGAGCACCCCTCGCGGGCCCCTCCCATCCGTGACATGTCCCCGGCGCCCTCCTGTCTGCCCGGGCTCCACCTTCAGTAACAGTGTGGCGTGTGTGTGTGCCAAGAAAATAGAACACGATAGAGCAACAGCAACCTTTTTTGACCAAATCGTGGTGATTGTGACTCACGGATGACCCGCAAGGGACAGTGGCATGGATTCAAGTGGCCGCCGTACCCCCACCCGAGACGATGTCCTTCCGTGTCACTCCCCGAGGACCTTCCTGCATCTGCGTGAAGCACTGTCACGTCTGTGCTGCTGGGGAATTAGCGTAGTTAGACTCGGCCTCTGTCGGGGCTGCTTCTGTGTCTGTGCCCCCAGCATGTTGTCGGGGACGCTGGGGACCTGTTTATTGAAATTAAAGATGATTTATTTGTGCCATGCATTCGCGTTTTCTTTTTCTTCATGAGCGCAGGGCAGAGGGTGGGAGAGCGTTTCAGTCACTGTGCCGCGTGACAGACCCCCAAAGCCCGTTGTGTCCCCCTCAGAAAAGGAGATGTCGGTGTCCTAACCCCCAGGACTTCAAAATGATCCCCAATGCCCTTCTTTGGAGATAAGGTCTTCATAGATTGTCAAGTCGAAGTGAGGTCATTGGGGTCCACTGTGACTGATGTCCTCACAAAAGGGGGAAATTAGGACACACACACACAGGGGTGAGGGGATGACGTGAAGAGACGCGAGGAGGAGAGCCATCTAGTTGAGGTGCCCCACGGATTTTGTGGGTCAAGCTTTGAGACCAGGCACAGCACACATAGCTGGTGTCCTGCTCCGTGGGACCTCAGCTGGGAGACACAAGGGCCGCAGTGGGGTGACCCAGACACCCCTAGAGCGGGGTCTGGGAAGGAAGGGACCTTTGAACCATTCAAGGGTGTTAACGTGGTGACTGACGAGAGAGGGCGGGCGGATGCTGGGCCTCCTCCGTCACGAGCGGCGGAAAATGAACACCCACGAGCGTACGTGACGGGGGGCCTGCTTCAGGCATCGCTCGATCCAGGGGCTCAAACGGGGCGCTCGGGGCTTGATCTCCCGGACGGGCTCTCCCCATTTAGTGGACGACGCGGTGCCCCGCCGTGGAGGAGTGCCGGCTCGCACGCCTCATTCAGACCCGCTTACACCGCCGCTTCCCGATCTTCCAAGTCGCAAACAGCATCTCCCCGCCGCCTTCCCCGCAGCCAGAAGCTTCTGTTTCTATTTCGCTCTTGTAATAACGACTGCCGCCTCGTGGGGCCTTGCGGCGCGTGCGCGGCCCCTGCGTGCCCAGTCTTGTTCTATCTCGGCTGTCGTCGTCGTCCCCGTTTTCCAGATGGGGCAAGTGACGCTCTTCTCTATCAGACGGGCTGCTGGCTCAGGGCAGGGACCGGAGCTGCCCAGCCCTGTAGTGGCCGTGCCCGGCTCGGGGCTCGGCCCAGGTAACGCCCTGCGCTGAGCTGGCCGCGCCCTCCTGGGCATCGCAGGGCGCGTCCCACACTGCGCTGGAGGAGGCCTGGAGGTCAGGGGGCAAAGGCCGGAGGGCAGGGTGAGGTTATGTTCTCGGGAGGGAGAAGGAAGGGGGACACGGGAGGAGGGAGGGGGGACACGGCAGACGTTCAGGACTGGACACGAGGTAGTGCGGTCGCTCGTGGGGTCCGTGCTCTTTGGAGCCAGAGCAGCCACGGTTCAGAGCCCGGGCCCAGCACTCCCGCGGGCTGTGCCCTTGGGCAAGCCCCGTCACGTCGCCTTAGGTACCCCAAAAGCAGGCCTTGAGGCACACACTTGGGTGCAGAGAACTGGTTTGGAGGGGACCCCAGGAATAGGCCCACCAGACGCCCCGTTTGATGTGGGACAGCAAACGACAGCGCTGCCCTGCAGTCCGCGCGGTCAGCCTGCTGACACCTTGAATTTAGCCCCGTGAGACCGGGCTGACCCGACGTCCTGTTTGAAGTGGGACAGCACCGTCGTTTCCTGTCCCGGGTCACACGGGACGTCTGGTCAGCCTGCTGGGTGCCGAGTAAGCGCTAGAGCTTGAGTGCCAGTGACCGAAGCCTGCGGTGGCCTGGGTCGTGTCCCCCTCCACAAAGCGACGTCCTCACCCCCAGGGACTTCAGAATGTGACCTTCTCTGGAGATAGGGTCTTCAGAGTGGTCATCAGGTTGGGAGGTCATTGGGGTGGGCCCTACGCCATCTGGTATGACTGATGTCCTCATGGAAAGGGGACAGCAGGGCACAGACAGGAGGAGAAGACGGCCATCGGAAGCCGAGGGGAGAAGCCTGGGACACGTCCTTCCCTGTCACGGGGCCGAGCCTGCCCGCTCCCCGACTGCGGGCTCCTGGCCCCCCAGCACTGGGTGACGGTGTTGTCCTGTCCAAGCTGCCGGGCTGCCTCGTGTGACACTAGGGGGCACTTGTTACCCCGCAAACTCAAGGCGACCGACCGTCAGTGGGATAGCGCCTGCAAAGTGGGAGCACTGACGACACATCCGGCAGTGTCCCCTGGCTGGAGGGGACAGTAGTCGGCGGGACGTCAGAGCTGTCCGCATCTCTGAGGGTCAGGAGACCAGGCAAAGGTGAAGGAGCAGCCTGGTTTCTATAGCAACCTGTGGGGGCTACATTAGCATCCCCCTCCCCCTCAGGAGGTGGGAGAGGCACAGGCCACCCACGCCCTGTCTTTGGGGTGCGGGGACCTGAGCCCACAGGAGGAGGAGGGGGGTAGGCGCTGTGGTGGGGAGGTTACAGCCCATTTTCCCAGGGCCCGTCCTTGAGTCCTGTCAGCCCTTGGGACCCAGAACCAACCCTTCCGGATTGCAGGCCACCCCCTGGGACACGCCAGAAGCTTCCACCTCTGCCCAGCCCTGCTCAGACACCACGGGTCCCACGGTGCCAGGAACAGCTGTGGGGGTGTTAAGGTTTCACTCCCAGAAAAAGGGACTCTACGCGCTGGTGGGAGTGCAAGCTGGTGCAACCACTGTGGGGGACCGTGGGGGGGTCCTCAGAAAACTGGGAATGGGGTTACTACATGACCCGCAACCCCCCTTCTGGGGATCTACCCAAAAACCTTGAAAACCTTAGTCCGCAAAGACGTATGCACCCCAATGTTCATCGCAGCGCTGGTCAGTGGCCAAGACATGGAACCAACCCAAGGGCCCTGCGACAGACGACTGGCTAAAGCAGCTGAGGTGCACACACACGATGGAATGTCCCTCAGCTGTAAGAAAAGCTGAAATACGGTCATTTGCGACCACAGGGATGGCCCTGGAGACCATCATGCAAGACCCATATGACCTCACTCACATGTGGAACATGAAACTGAAAGCAACAAAGAGAAAGAGACTCATGGACACTGTCAACAGTTTGGGGGTTCCCTGGGGGCTGGGGGGAGGGGTGGGAGAGGAGGGAGGGGGGCCAAATACACGGTGGTGGAAAGGGAACGGCCCTGGGTGGTGAGCACGCAATGCCACACACAGACGATGCCCTGTAGGTTGTACACCTGGGACCTGTGTCATTCTTGCTACCCAGTGTCACCCCCGGAAGTCTCACGATAAAATATATATATAAATAAACAAATAAAAGTAAAAGATGTCACTCCCAGAACGCTGGGAGTCACTGCAGGGGCTGAGGAAGGACTCTTCTCCTCGCTGGGCGGCCGCTCCCCCACGGGCAAGGGGACACCTGGCCTTTCCCCACGTTCAAAACGACCGCCGAATGGTGTCCGTCCCTCGGGAGTGGTCAGCGCGTCCCAGACCTCAAACATGTGCCCGGACGAAGGCTGGAGGCCATTGCGCTGGAGGTGGGCAGGGTTACCCTCGGGGAAGCCGTTTCCCTGCCCCCCGCTACCTCCCCGTAGGGTATGTTCGAGGGTCCACGGGGGTGTGACGGTGGCTGCCACAGCCGGGCGCTCCGGGTTGTCAGGCGTCGCTCTGGGCGCCGGCGTGCGGGGAGTCTCGGTCGTCCCCGAGCTGCAGGTGAGGCAGGGGCGTTCCATGACGGGTGCGTGGTGCCATGACACGGGTCGTCCCCTTCGTGCTGAGCAGATGAGGGCTGAGTCTCTCGGCGCCCTCGGGTCTGCAGCAGCAGGCGGGCAGCTGGGCTCAGACCTAAAACCTCAGATCGGACACTCTGACCAGTTTTTATCGTCACTTTAAATCAGGACCAGGGTGCAACAACCCGCGTGCCTGGGTGAGCTGCCTTCGCCCTTTCACCTCCCGCTTCGAATGTCCCTGGGGGGCCGGGTCGCTTTCCTGCCTGGGACAGGCTGGGATGTGTGCTCCCCATCTTACGGAGGGGGAAACTGAGTCTCAGGGAAATGGGGTACCGGGGGGGGGGCCGGGCTGTGCTTTCTCTGAGCTCCCTGTGGGGGACCTGGCCCAGGGCAGCTTTCAAGCTGTCACGTCCACTGAGCCCTCTCCAGCGGAGGGAGGGAGGCGGGACGGGAGAGGGGGAGGCGGGGACTGGGGTCTGGAGCCCTGGGCACCCCACCCCCCGCCCCCGCCTGCAGCCTGTGCCCAGGAGAGCAGTCCGGACCCAGCTCCCACAGAAGGGCCTCTCTCCTCCCCTCAGACGGGGAGGTGACTTTCCCGGGGACCCATGCGGAGCTGGGGGCTGGGGGCTGCCGCCGCCCTGACGACCCTCCTCTCTGCACAGGCCTTCCCACCGACGGACATCAGTATTAGCCCAGGTGAGCGCGGGGGCCCGGGAGGGTACCCCACAAACACCTGAGGAACCACCAGTGAGGCCTGGCTGCCTGTGCTGCGGGCCCAGCTGAGCCTCCTGACAGCTCCAGCTCCCCTCCCTCCACCTTGTGGGCCAGACCCAGGGTCCTGATTTTCAATCCCAACGTGGCATTCTGAAGCTGGTTGGCCTCTTGCAAGTGTCTTAACCTCTCTGAACCTCAGCTTCCTTTGAAAAACAGGGCACAATGGCACCTTCTGGGGCTACTGTGCAACGGAGGTGATAACGTGGGGTAAGTGCTAATGTGTGATGTTGGGGGTGGGTCTTGGGCCTTTGCACACCATGAGGTTGGCTGTGCAGCCCAAAGCCCTCCTTATTGAGAGTGGGGTGCTTTGTCTTCTGGACACCCCCCAGCCTTTAGGTACAAGCAGAACACAGCGTCAGTCACGCGGAGGCTCCAGACCTTCCGTTCCCCACCCGCTGGACATGCAAATATATGCAGATAGTGCACCTTGGCCACGCCCCTAGGTCTTCCTGTGGGGAAAAGTCATCCTTTAGGCAGCGCTGAGAGACCTGGGAGGGTTTAGCCAGGCCAGATCGTCCCCCAAACCCTTCCTCGGACCCTGGCTTTGACCACGTTGTTTAAGTGGCTGTACGTGTGCAGAACGCTTGCAAGAGGGCGTCTGGCAAAGGCCACGTCAGTGTTTGCTGACGATTCTTCAACCATAACCATCACGAGTGCTTTTCTCTGGCTCCTGGGCCCAAGGACTCTCTGCGGCAAAGGCCCTTGCAGCGATGGGCTTTGAAGCTCAGGGCCTGCTTCTCAGGGCTGGGAGGGAGAATGGGTCAGTTCCGTAGCCTCTTCCTCTGCCCTGCAAGAAGCTGACGTTGCATTGTTGGTTCTGGGAAAGTAAGGCAGGCACTGTCATCGTGCCCATTTCACAGATGAGGAAACTAAGGCGTAAGGCGCTGAGTTTCCTACTGGAGTCATCTGACCCTCCGAGTCCAAGGTCTTAAGCTGGAGCACAGAGGCCTGCGCCACTGATGGCCCTGCTTCCTAGAATACACCCGCTATTCTGCCTCAGAGTCAGATCCCAGAGTGCCCCGTGGACACGCCGGCCCATCCCCCACCTCTCCTCTGTGGCCACAGAGCACCCCACGTACTCCCAGACTGTCACTTAGTGTATGAGGACTTGTGGCCATGTGTGCCGTGTGCTCCTCCCTCCAGACTGTGTGTAACTAGAGGACATGGAGGGAGGGAGAGAGAGAGGAGGGAGGGAGAGACGGAGGGAGAGAGGGAGGGAGAGAGGGAGGGAGCGAGCGCCAGCTCTGGTGCCCTTTCCTCATCTCATAAGGGCACTAATCCCACCACAGGAACCCCCACCCTCGTGACTCCATGTAAACTCCTTGCCTCCCAAAGGCCCCTCCTCCACATACCCTCACACTGGGGGCTGGGGCTCCCACATGTGGCTTCGGAGGGGGACACACGGTGCAGTCCGTACCACCGTTCAATTCTGTGTTTAATCTGTTTTGCACGTGAGGAGACCAAGTCCGAGAAAGCTGTTTCCTGGGGGCACTCGAGTGCTTGAGGGTTTCCGAGTCTCCTCCAGACGCTGCCACTTGCTAGCTGTGGGAACAAGTGGCTTAACCTTTCTGGGCCTCAGTTTCCTCATCTATAAAATGAGGTGCCGCTGATACTCCCCCCTAGGCCGGCCTCAAGGAGTTGCATCCTGACCACCCAGTGAACAACCGCTGTTACTAGCGAGATAAGAGGTCCCCAGGGCTGTGCCCTCTGTCCCGTGTGTCCCCGAGGGCAGCCCGCAGGAGGGAGAGCAGAGCACAGCTGGGTCTGGGCCCGCCGGTTCTGTTCGCCAGCGCCTGGGCTCCCAGGCTGGGACGTGCGGCCCAGGGAGGCGGCAGGAAGCGAAGGGGATGAGGTTGGCGGAGCCCTCCTCGTGGCCACCTTCCCCGACCCCCCGGGACCTCTGGGGCCCAGGAGTGTGTGGGGGTGGAGGGACCCAGACACGTGCGCCCACAGGGCCTCGCCTCCCCCTCGCCTGGCTGGCTCCCCAGGCTGATGTGGGCAGGAGGCGGCAGGGTAGTGCGTGTGTGGGTGGCTGGACTGGGGCCGGGGAGCGAGCAGCCAGATGGAGTGGGAAGGTGACAATTTACGCTTTTAAAAAGAGAGAGAGAGAGCCAAAACGAGCCCTGAACTCCCCTGGTGTGTTCTTTCCCTAACAAGCTCCTTGGTCCCAAGGGCTTTGACTCCCATCCCAGCTGGGAGGCCGCAGAGGGGGCCTTTGGTGCTGCTGATTGAAGTAAAAGACCTTGTCAAGCTCCTGTGTGCGTCCCTTGCCCCCACCCCTTCCTGCCCACCCTCCCTGTGTCACCTCCCTGCCCTCCTCTCTCTCCTGCCCCCTCTGGACATCTTATTTGCAGTTCTCCCAGTGCTCCATTCCCTCTCGTACCGCTGGGCCTTTGCACATACTGTTCTGCTGCCTGGAACCCTGTCTGACTCTTCCTCACCCTTCAGGTCCCAAATGAGACATCACCTCCTCCAGGAAGCCTCCCTGACCTCCGAATGGGGGTAACGTACCACTCGTAGGTGCTGCACCCTGTCGCAGTCACACGTGGGCTCCTGGAAGAGGGGGGCGGGGCAGCCCCCAGTTCAACTAGGGAGAGAAACGACCAGCTTCCAGAATAACTTGGGGGCTGCTCCCTCAAGTGTTTGCCTGCATCACACACGCCTGCACATGACACACGAGTGACATCTTCATGTCTGTGCTTTTTTTTTCTTACTGTCAGTCTCTGTGGACTGTCAGAGTCACGAGGTCAGAAGTCACCTGTGTGGTTTGTCACAGTATCTCCAGCATGTGGCCAACTGCCTGAGACCAAGTCACACGGGGACCTGTTAAATGGGCATGAATGAAGGTCAAGACCATCTAGACTGAGACAGAAGAAGCGGGTAGCAATGCAGCAGGAATCTCTAAGTTAGGTCTGGAGCCAGAAGGCCTGGCTCATAACGTAGGTCCACCCCTTGGGAGCTGTGTGACCTTGGGCAAGTCACTCAGCCTCTCTGTGCTTTGGTTTCTGTGTCAACTAGAGGCACCCACGTGATGCATGAAGGCTAAATGAATTGATGAGTGCCGAGCGCTCGGCGCAACGCCCAGCTCGGATGGCGCTCAGCACGGTGGCCCCGGGCGTTCTGTTGCCGTGACTGACTGTCAAACGATAAAACTGTAGAAAACACGAGACAGACAGAGATTGGCAAAGGCTACTTCGGGGTTCAGGTGGATAAAAGGCCTCTGGGACCCTCGATTCCCAGTTTCTAAAGTCCCAGAGGAAAAGGGGGTGATGCCCGGCCAGGTGGAGCCCATACACCCGGGTGCAAGCACGCGGCTCCCGCCGCCCCCCGGGCCCCCCAGTGAGAGGCCTCCACCCACCCGGGCAGAGAGGGGCGCAGCGGAGCAGTGACCTGTCACGGCCCCATTTTCTGGTACGTTCCACCTCAGGCACCCGGAACCAGCTTTTGCTCCGTGGGGAAAAGCAAAGAGACCGGGGACGGGGGCGTAGGAGATGGCTCTGTGAGGCCACGGCTCAGGGACACGGCTTTGGGCACGGGCGACTTGCTTTTTGAACAGCCATCGGGTCTGAGGTCCCCGGAAAGGCCTCGGGGAGCAAGGGCCCTCGCCGCCACCTGGTGCCCAGGACTCACGGGCCGTCTTCGAGTTCAAGGGCAGAGCGGGACTCAGCGGGTCGTGGGCTGGAGCACCGAGACTCCGCGCTGCCAGCGAGCTCCCCGGGGGACGCGGATGCTGCCCTTCCCCGCAGTCCTGGCGCCAAATAAGCCGGGAAAGCGGCCAGCGCGCCCGCCGTGGGTGCTCAGTGACAAAAGCCCAGGAGTGCCATCCCAGAGGCAGGGGGACGGGCGATGGGCCCCGGGGCCCTCTCAGAGAGCAGGGACCTATGAAGTTGCCCCTTACCAGAAGGGGGAATAAATGACCCCCCACCCCCTGTCAAAGAGAGGTGACCAAGAAGTCTGCCTGCTTCACCCCAAAGTCGGGGAGGAGCACGCAAGGCCCCCCTTCCGCAGCGCGCTTCGGGGGGTCTGTCCCCGTCCATGCAGATGCCACGTCTGGCACCATCCTCGGGGCTGTGGGGCCCTGGGGCCGTAACAGTAAGCTGTTTCCGCTTGGAGCTGAGAGGAAGTGCCCAAACGCCCCCTCGAAGCAGGTGCGTGGCCTGTGGCCTGTGGCCAACTTCTCGCTAAAGCTGAGAAGTCTCTGCGATGTCGCGTGCTGCCTGCCCTGTGTGGGGCTCTGGCTCCGTCCCCCTCAGGCAGGGTCTCTGTCGACATCTGGTTCAGGACACCCAGGATGGCGGCGTGGGAAAAGTGGAACACCACCAGGAATACCATGCCCTTGGCCAATTGCTCCAGACAGCACCTGGACAGACAAGGTCAAGTTCTCACCAGTGAGTGTCCTTGGTGACAAGCAGAAGGAAATGGTTTGCTGCTTCTCCTCCACACGAAGGGGGAAACTGCTCCAAAAATCGAGCTGCAGGGCCGATGCGGTGGGTCTCCCTGTGCAGGGCCCAGGGCCCGAGAGCCCCCCGGGGAGCTCGGTGACACCCGGCATCACAAGGCGGCCCTCGGCCCTCTGGGCCGACGCTGCGGGAGACATCGAGGAAGCATCCTCCCAGACCCATGTCGGTCGCTGAGACAGGAGGAGAGCGAGGATCAAGGACACGGGCAGGCGAGGGTATGGAGCCCGCCAGACCGCTCAGGCACGGCTCTGTCCCTGCGCCATGCGGGAGGGTTAGGACAGCACATCCGCCATCCGTGTGGCCGGTGGTGCGCCCCGAAACACAGCTGGCCGGGGCCAGCCAGGAGGGGCGGGACAAACCAGGACTGGCCAGTACAGCGGCCTGGGGTGGGGGAGGGCGGGTTCTGGTCCGATTGGGAAAGCCCAGTGGCTCTGATCAGCGACAGGAAGCACGGGTCGGAACCCGCCTGCTTAGCATAGCTCTGTGGGCGAAAGCCGTGGTGCCTTTTCCCCCCAGGACAATGCACAGAGGCGCTCGTGTGCCCACAAGCACCTCCACCCGCTTTGGGGTTTGCATTTCATTTCAGGGGATTGACTAGCTCCCTGAAGCCCGTTATCCCTAGGGATGGAACCTGGAGCTAGTCATTAACAGTCACACTATTAAAGCAACCCATATGCTTCTACGCCAAGTGCTCGGCCCATTTATGGCCCCATTGGTTGACCTGGCAACCTTATGAGGTGGCTGCTACGGGACATTCTCAGCCCCGCTGCTTTCTCATGGTGAAGCATCATGTGGACTTTAAGATCGAAGTCTTTGGTGTCAGGAGACCTGGGTTCCAGCCCCTACTCTGCCACTGACTAGCAGAATAGCCTTGGGCCAGTCACGTAGCCTGCCTAAGCCACAGTGTCCCCTAACTTGGACTTGACTCATCATAGATGCTCAATAAAGATTGTCCACAACATTTTTATTCATGACCTCAGCCAGCTGTTACAGTGGCTCCAGAGGCAAAGATTTCACACCCATGGACACCCCAAGGGGGACCCCAAATATCAGCCAGTTTGACAGCTGAGACAGGAAGGAATGTGTTAGCATCACACCCACGTCAGGTGCAGAACTGGTGGCTGGGACCCAAGCTTCCCCACCTTCGTCTAACAAGTAAGTGTCACCTCTGGCCACTGCCTGCCCTCCTGGCTCAGCCTCAGAGCTAGTTCAAGGCTGTTCTCAGCACACCTTCCTCCCAGTCATCTTGAATTTGTCCCCCCCAAAAAAGTCTCCTAAGGGTCTTTCAGAGGGGCTGAGAGAACTTTATTATCTCCAACGTGGGTTTTCATCTGTCTTTTTCCTCAAGAACAAATCCCGAATCGCAGTGGTTCGATGGGCTAAAGATATAAATAATCTTGGCTGTAGTCTGTCGATAAACACGTGGGGAAATGTCCACCTCGCCAGAGAGCCCAGACTCGCAAATGGAAACAAGATACCTTTTTTTTTTGCTTATAAAATTTGCAAAGATTGCCATTAAAATGGCAACACTCAGCGACACTGGGAGATGGGCACTCTCGGGCGTGACTGGGGGTGTAAACTGCTTTCAGGAGGCAATTTAGCAAATGGTATGAAACCTTCCAACTCTCCTCGGAAAATCCCGAGAAATGCTGAAAAGGCTTCCTGTCCAAGGCTGCTCATCTCAGTATTATGCGTAATTGCTTTTGTTTAAAAAGGGACACAATCTAATTAGCCATAAGATAGGGCACTGATGGAGTAAACCCCAGAAAAGCCGCTGGGCGCAGTAGTCAAGAGCTATTTAAAACAGTGTTTGCTAAACTCACACCGACCCGGGGGCAGGGCCTACACCCCGTGTCCAGCCGGCAGGACGCCACGGCACCCTCACAATCGCGCTTGGAAAAACCATTGCGTTCGAGCGTGAGCGAAAAGTCTATCGAAGTAGTGACATGTTTTCCGAGTGTTCTAGAATGAGCGTCGTTGCTTTTATTATTTGGTGAAGTTGAGGGGTCCGCGTGGGGCGTTTTTGTTCGTTGGCTTGTGTTTTGGACCCGGAGGGTAGAATGGCGCTCATCGTGAGGGAATGTGTTTGACGTCCCTCCCGAGAAGGGTGTCGTGAGCTGCACACCCCGTGTTGGCGCTGCCGGCCCTGCCCCCCGTCTCTCTCCTCTCTGTGTCCCAGCCATGGCCCCGCTGCCCCGGGCTGCCCCGGGGTCCCCCTTTGGGACGGGATGGAGTTCTGGATGGAGTTCGGGGGTCACTGCTGTAGGTTCTTCCCTCTCAATAGGACCTGGGCTGAGGCCGACTTCTACTGTTCGGAGTTCTCTGTCGGCAGGAAGTTGGCCAAGCTGGTGAGTGGGCTCCCCGGGGTCCCCCTTTGGGACGGGAGAGGGGAGACTGGGGTTCCTCTTGGGGGACTGCAGCTCATTTGTCTCCAGCCCGACGTCTCACTGCAGTGTCCTTGGTGGTAGAAGGCGAAGCACGTGGCGAGGGCAGTAAAGAACCCCCCTCGGAAGGGCTGGTCTTACGCTGTGTGCCACTCTGGGTCACCGCGGGCTGGCCCTGTGTCCCGATTCCCATAGTACCCCGGGGGCCGTGTACGGTACACGCAGACGACGTACTGGAGGGGTCATGGCTGACCCGATTCGCTAAGGGTTTCTACGCACCATCCTGTGGAGGCGCCCTCCAACCTATTAGGCCGGTGTCTCCGTTTTAGAGAAGGTAAGTAACTGGCCCCAAGTGACACAGCTGTGGAGCGGCGAAGCTGGGCCTTGAACCTGAGCAGTCAAGTCCCACGCACGCCCACCGGGGCCCCCTCACGTCCTCTGTGTCTCCCGAGCCCCGGGCGCACCGACCCACTCCGGGTCCTCTGCGCTGGTCCGGCCCTTTGGCGTCACTCCCTTCCCCGCCTTGTCCCCCAGGCGGGGCCACCTGAACCTTCAGGACTCAGCCCGACAACATGTCCCTGCCAAAGCCCCCCCGGCCTCTGTGGGGACCCCCTGTACCCACACCAACCCCCCAGAGCACGCCCTTCGTCACCGTTTCGTGACCCGTTTGCCCACCTGCCTTCCCGGCTGATGGGTGGCTCGCGTGAAGCCAGGTGTGACGTGTTCTGCGGCCACCCCGACTACACCCTCGCCGTCGGGAGCCTCGGGGGCTCACAGGTAGAAAAGCAGTTGGCTCTTGGCACGTCAGTCGCTGAGTGTGGTGACGAAGGCTCTTCTCTCTCCGTTTCCAAAGGGGCCTGGAACCTTCCCACCCGCTCCGCCGGGGGATACGGTACAGTGGGCCTCCCCGGCCTTCTCGGCGGTGCTGACGGATCACGTGAGGATGTGGGGTCCCGGCGGGAAAAGGGGAACCCCCATGAATCTTTCAAACGGAGAGGATGTAACGCGTCCATGATGAAGGGACCCAAGAGGCAGTGGGGAGACCCTCTCGAGCTCCCCAGCAGACGAAGCCAGGTCCCCCCGTCCCCGGAGGGCAGGCCAGTCCTGTGGGACCGGGAGCCACCGCGGCGGGGTCACCCCGGGAAAGGGGAGCGGAACTGTCCTGGCCTCCCTCTGCCCCCCTCCGTCCGCGCCCCTGCTGACATGACAAGGAGAGAGCTGTCTTCCGGGGTCCAAAGCCCGGGCACCCAGAGCGTGGCACGGGGCTGGCACCCACAAAGATGGATGGGACACGTTCTCGGACACCCCCTTCCTGCAGAGGGAAATGAGATGTATGGAAATAACGAGGCAGTGGAACAGGGGGTTCAGAAAGAGACTTCCCGCCAGCCGGCCCTGGGAAGGACAGTTCGGCCTGGCTCCTGGGGCCCGCAACCTGAACCCGACTCGTTTGCTAGTGTTTTGGGGGTACACTTAGGTTTTTAGAATGAATAGCATGGCTGCGTCCTGCTTTGCGTGGGCACAGTCGCGTCCAGGGGTGCCCAGGGGCTGGCAGTCGCGTACAGGCGACCTGATTAAAATAGTAAAAGGCAGGACCAGCGGCTGGGGCCGGATCCTGTCTTCACTCTGGTCCGGGAAGGTTAACAAGGAGGGCTGTCCACCCTCAGTGCGGTCCCGTGAGCGGAGCCACCGCGTCACGTGCTGCTGTGTCCCTTACTGTGCAGCTGGGAGGAAAACGTCTTCGTGTACGACCTCGTGAACAGCTGTGCCCCCGCCTGACGTCTGGACGGGGCTTCAGGACCACAGACAGGTGACAGGGCCGTGGCCATCGGGCCCTCCATTTAAGCAGCCTTCGCACCGAAGGTGCCCAGCACGGGGAGAAATCAGACACCGAGATGCCCCCGTTAGAATACGACCAATGCGTGGCAGAGGGCATGATGGGACATCTAGGGGGTCAGGGAAGGCCTCTGGGTCGGGTTCTCCCAATAGCAGACCCCGAAATGTGATTAGATGTGCAGGACGTGTTTTGAGGGCCCGAGACCCGTGAGAGGAAGGCCTGAGCTCCCAGTGCAGTCGGGAGGAAGTCTTGGCGAGCACAGGGGGAGTCCCCAGGCAAAGGCTGCCCATCCCAGGACGGCGCCGGCCCCAGGCCCCCTGGCATGCTGAGCCCCCAGCAAACAACCCCGGGAAGGGGGGCACGAACAGCCATCTGTCCGGTTCCCAGTGAAGACTTCGGTGCTGTTGGATGTGGGGCTGAGCGTGTCACCCCCAAACGGGACCGGGCTCGAGTGCCTGATCCGCTTTTCT
>PVJL010014225.1:0-28894 GCA_004026885.1 Lyroderma lyra | reverse complement strand
GCATTCACAGCTTTTAAAGTCCCTCACAGTCCTCATTTAGATTGCCAATGACACTTTTTGAAAAGATAAAATATTCTGGACACAGAACCAAATCATCTTTAGTTGTTTGTTCTTTCCATTGTTTCACTGTTTTCCCAATCAGGCCTCAAATTTTAACAAAAACAATCCTACCCATCTCCCTTCCTTCCCACCCATCCCTTCCACCCCCAAATAGTACACCAGTAATAACCAAAAACTACACACATGCTACACTGTAAAAATGCAAAGTTAACACTATTGGGAAGAAGGCTGTGGGTTGTGGAGATGCTCTTTGAAGATCTACAGTATCTTTCTGCTTTCCCACACACCCATTCTGCAAGTTTTGTCCTTCATAGAAGGCCCTTTGCTTTTTTCAGCAAAGTGCAGAATGGGTTGCCTTGAAACACTTATCCTCCTTCCCCTCCACTGGGATGTGTGCAAACTATACAGCATGGAATGGCTTTAAAGCACTTGGGCTGCTGTAGGGCACAGAAACTATACTGGCTCTTCAAAGGACATCTTCTCAAGCCACCTCTATGGTGTCAAGACAAGTAGAACTCCTTCCCCTCTCCACTTGAAACCCACAGTCAGGTGTGACAGGGGCTGGTACTCAGGAAAGTTAATTCTTGTCATCTTTTTTGTCATCATCCTCCGAGGGGTAGGAATGCCACGTCAGCCTTTCCTCATAGAAGGATATGACAACCTGGGGGCACTTGACATTGGCTTCCTTGGCAGGGACCAGGTCAGCCTCATCAGAGTTTTTCCATTTCATCAGGAACATGAGTTCTCCACTGGAGTCTGTAGCTCCAATAATATGCTCTGGCTCCAAACCCCGGGCAAAGCCTCGTGGCTTTTCTGACTCTTCTTTCTTCTTCTTTGGTTTGCTCTCCTCTCCCTTATCTTCAGAATCAGAGTCAGCTTTGCGCTTGCCTCCCTCTGATTTATCTGTCTCATGTGCTGTTTTCTGTGACTGCAGAAACTCAGCAATGAGGTCAGGGCAATCCAGGTTCTCTTCTGGCTCCCACGTGTTGTCCTCATCGGAGAACCCCTTCCACTTTAGTAGGTACTCCACTTTGCCCTTTACCACTCGACGGTCGAGAACTTTTTCCACCACATATTCCTCTTCCTCCTCTTCTAGCACCTCCTCCACTTTCTTCTTGTTTTGTTTTTTCCCCATAGTGCCCGCCAGCTTTCTGGTATAAAGGGTGACGCTGCTCAGAGCAGCGCCCAAAATCCGAGAGGAATCGGTACCGCGCTACTGGCGCGTCGCGTCGGGCGAGGTGGAGGAGTGGCACCCTGAAAAGCAACAGGCCGGGTGGCCGCAGTCAAGCCCCTCACTCAAACTTTTTTTTTTTTAATTTATACTAAAACTTATTTTTCATGATTCCCAATTTTTGATGGACAGTTTTAGAGTAATTCTTAGGCTTGGAACACTTTATCATTACATTATTTTGGTATTTATTTCTTGATTTTTACATAACATCTTTCTACTAGAAATCTCAAGATACTTATTAGGTAGTGTAAGAAAATAAGGGAAAGAAAAGGAGGAAGAAAGGATTGCTCAGTGAGAAAATAGCACATGAGTAACTACAGCTAGAAATCAATAATGTTTCTTCAGTAAGTTATTTGATGATATATAAAAAGTACTGTGGAACTCATTGAAGTTTAATTCTTATTTTTTAACACTGCAAGCTGTGAATCAGTTTAGGGCCATGAAAATCTTTGTTTTCACAGCTTACTATCTGGCTTTTGAGGCAGCATTGATTTTTTTTTTTTATTCCAGTTTAAACTTTAGGCCTAATGCATTAATTTTATCCCATCTTTTAGCTACTTTTACGGGCTTTCCATGGAACCACTTGATAATCCTGCAGGCAGGGCAATGTTAGCAGGCTTAATCCACATGTGATTATTTTAAGGACTATGATTAGACCTCTGATATATCTAAAATTGTGGAGGTTGTAAGAAGCTGTTTTATAATGGAGTCCTGTGCTTGTAGCTTTACCAAACAGAAACAAGTTTCTAAAAGTTACCAAAAATAAGTAGCATCTCAAAGAAGCAGCAGAGACTTTATATAGAAGAAATTCTTATCATTTGAATTGTCACCTTTCTGCCAAACCCAATTATATTTTTGCCTCTAGAATTTCTTTTTAAAATGTGCTGAGATTCTGTAAAGAAAGAATAGCGCTGCACTGAACTCTCTAGAAACTGGGTAACAAATAGTGAAAGCGAATGTTATTTTTTTGGTAGGCTAATTTTGTCTTCTTTTACATTGAAGCTT
Source organism: Lyroderma lyra (assembly GCA_004026885.1). Lineage (NCBI taxonomy): Eukaryota > Metazoa > Chordata > Mammalia > Chiroptera > Megadermatidae > Lyroderma > Lyroderma lyra. Next base: position 26,598 of record PVJL010014225.1, on the reverse strand, counting down.
TTGTTCGAAAAGATGCCTTGCCACTGGGAACCTTTTCCAAGTATACCTGGCATATCACTAATATCTTACAAGTTAAACAAATCTTAGATACCCCCGAGGTAAGAGTTTATTTCTATAATAATGGGAGGGCAGAGAGGGGAAGAGAGGGAAGCAAGTGTGGAAAGTATGTTTGTACCATTTCCTTGAGTTATAGATACCAAAGAGAATTCCTTTTTTTCTACTAAGATTATTCAAAAATAGTCATGGTTTTATAGTGCTGACTCTGATTTTAGTGGGTATTCCCTATAACTTGAAAAAGCATCTTAAATTAGAGAATCCTTTGTCTTCAGGATCAGAGAGCAGGAATGGTTTTTCTTATAAATTAAATGATCCTCTACTGCTTATGGTGAGCCCTAGATTAACTGGCAGGCAGCTAGAAAGCATGTAAATAATTTGAGATGTTGTACTACTTGTGAAGTCAGTGGGCCTTGTACAATTAGGTGTTTCTCCCCAAATTGCAATTTAGTTCTCATTAGAGTAATGACCTTTAATTAATTTGTATTCTTTATAGAGAAATACTAGATATTTTAAAACATTTTTAAAGTAGATCTTAAAAATTTGAGGACTTTTCCTTCTTACAATAATGGAATATTGTAGAAAATTCAGCATGTATAATTTGATGCATTAAGATTAGTTTAATTTCAAGTCATTGTTATGTCCACAAAAAGAGTAAGTTGTTTGGTAGCTATAGGACTTACATGTGAACCTTAGAAAAAGCCTATGTTAGACTAGAGAAATTTGAGGAACTTCTTTAAATGCAGGGTATCACACAGGCAGCTTCCAGCTTCGAACGAGTGGTGTTTAGAGAGACAATGAGCAACCCAGAGCAAAGTCAAGTGAGGGAAGAGAGCTAATAATCATTGAGCTTCAGTCTGTAACCCTATGTCACCTCATTTGTGTATTGGTATTAACTGTATTTGCAGGTGAGAAACAGAGTATGAGAAGCTAACCCTTTTGTTTAGTGGCAAAGACAAAATTCAGTTCAAATTCTATCTGACTCAGTCCCAAGGCTCAGTCCCAAGGCTGAGTCTATCTGACTCAGTCAGCTGTAGGTGTTTTAGGAGAGTTTTTAGGAGAATAATGCTTCTAGCAGAGCAGTAGGGGAAGGAATAAAACCAATTTTAGAGCAGATCTGTGCCAGTAGCAGTCATGTAGCCATGACAATGTTAGGGGTTCACTATAGTTTGGCTGGGGTTCAAATTAAAGTTATAGAGAAAAAAGGAAAGCCATGAATGATGTAAGGAAGAAAAGGCAAATTTGTTGATGGAATTTACTTGAAAATACAAAGGGAAATTTTAATTAATTTGAATGTACTTAATAAGGAAGAATGAATGCAAAAGAATATTCTCATACAAGTGTTTGTTGACTTTGAAAGTTTTTCCTTTCTCACCTATCTTGGTAATTGTTTCCATGTCCAGATGCCCTTGGAAATTACCCGTAGTTTTATCCAGAACCGGGATGGGACTTATGAGCTGTTTAAGTGCCCTAAAGTGGAAGTAGAGAGCATAGCAGAAACCTATGGTCGTATCGAAAAGCAACCAGTGCTGCGACCTTTGGAACTAAAAACTTTTCTCAAAGTTGGTAAGTGATTGGTGGTGGCACTGGTGCATCTTCTTGTAAGTGTCGGTTACCCATGTGCAATACATTGTCCTAGACTTTTTTTTTTTTTTTTTTTTTTTTTTTTTTTTTTTTTTTTGCTTTTTGGTATGTGGGTAGCTCCCTGGCTGGGAATCGAACCCAGGCCGCAGCGCTGACAGTGCCAACGCCGAAGCCTTAAGCCACTGCACCATCAGGGAACTCCCTGTCCTAGACTTTAGATCTTGACCTTAAACAAAGAAGGCACATTTATTTATCTCGTAATGATAATCATGAAATAAAGTGTTTTGTTTCATTTGAGCTAGTGTTTTAAAAATAAAATTACATAAGTATGCATGTTTATTATAGAGAAACCATAGATTTCATAAAGAAGAAAAATAAAAACTACCTATGATCCTACCCACCATAGACACCATCACCATTAAGATTTTGGTGTATACCCTTTGAGACTCTTATATGTGCATGAAGAGTTTCCAAAACATGGGATCTTACCTCACTTTCTTTTTTCACTTAAAAATATATCATGAACAGCTTCCCATGTCTATCTTCAACTTTATTTTTTAATGTTTTTATTGATATAAAACATAAGTATGTTTACCATTTCAACCATTTTTAAGTTCTCTGGCATTAAGTACACTCACATTGTTGTGACCTGTCCCTACCATCCATCTTTAGAACTTTTTCATCTTTCTCAGCTGAAAGTTGAGAATACCAATTAAACACTCCACTTAATCCCAGCCCCTGTCAACTGTCATTTTACTCTCTGTCTCTTTAAATTTGACAATTCTAGGTACCTCATGTAAGTAGAATCATACAATGTTTGTCCTTTTGTGACTGGTTAATTTTACTTAGCATAATCTCTCAACATCCATGTTGTAGCATGTGTCAAATTTTCTTTTTTCAGGCTAAATAATATTCCATTATATGTATATACCACCTTTTGTTTATTCATTCGTCAATGGACACTTGGGTTGTTTCTACCTTTTAACTGTTGTGAATATACAACATTTTTAACAGCTACATAAAAATCACTCATTAAATTACCTCACTCTAATCAGTCCTTTAAGTTGTTTCAAACTTTTTGCTGTTACTGGTTCCCTGGTGGTGTAGTGGCTAGGCTTTGGTGTTCTCAACACTGCAGCCTGGGTTCGATTCCCAGCCAGGGAACTACCAAAAAAAACCAACCAAACAAAACTTTTTGCTGTTATAAACAGTGCTTCACTTTTAGAATTAACTTCCTTTTAGATAACACTTTTATATCCTGAATTATTTCAACATATTTAGGATATTTTTTGGGAAAAATTCCTAAAAGTAAATAAAATTGGAGGGTCAAAGTTATGTACATTTTTAGGGCTTTGATTGTTTTTGTCACACTACTCTTCAGAAAGATTATAATATTTATATAATTTACTCCTGCTAGCCATGTATGAAAAATTTTCTTGGAGTTCCCTGATGGTGTAGTGGCTTAAGGCTTCGGCGTTGGCGCTGTCAGCGCTGCGGCCTGGGTTGGATTCCCAGGGAGCTACCCACATACCAAAAAAAAAAAAAAAAAAATTTTCTTTTTTAAATCTTTGTTGATTTGATAGGCAAAATATGTTATGTCACTTTTTAAACCTGCATCATCCTCAGTATTATGATAGTAAACTTTTTATATTAGTCTTTTATATTTGATGAATTGCTTTTTCTTTGTCTATTTTAATAAAATAATTTTTTACAACATATTAAAATAGATAGTATACAAGTATATCAGTATTTGTGTAATAATTTAGTAATAATAATAATGACAGCTATAACTACTACCACTTAATGAGCACTTGCTCTGTGCCAGGTACTAAGTGATTTATAATGCATTAATTCATTTAATGCTCATCAACCCACTGAGGTATATTCTGTGATCCCTATTTACAGATGAATAAACTGAGGTGAAGATAGGTGCAATGTACTTGCTCACTTATACAACTAGTAAGTGGTAGAGGTGGACTTCAACCCCAGGCAGTTTTGGACTCCAGAGCTGGCACTTCTAGCCATCTAATACACCTCTCTTTCCACTGACTAGACTATACTCTTCCAGGGCAGTGAACTATGTCACCCTTATTCATCACTGTACCTCAAAGTAGCACAATGCCTGATCCATAATAGGCACTCAGGAAGGACTTCTTGAGTGAAGAATGAATGAATGCCAGCCATAGTTTTAATTACCTTAGTTTTGTGATCTATCTGGCAGGCCTTCATTTCTCTTGTGTACCTACTCTTTATGGAGAAATTTAGAATTTATAATTAGCTTGTCAAATTCTTGTGACTATATTCCTACACACATTTTTTCCTGCTCATGTGAATCGGATGTCTATCATGTTTCTAACTTCTCTCTCTCTCCCTCTTGCTCTTTTTTTTTTTTTTTTTTTTTTTTTTTTTTTTTTTTTTTTTTTTTTTTTTTTTTTTTTTTTTTTTTTTTTTTTTTTTTTTTTTTTTTTTTTTTTTTTTTTTTTTTTTTTTTTTTTGGTTGTTCCCTGGCTGGGAATCGTACCTGGGCCACGGTTAAGAGTGTCGAAGCCTAGCCACTACACCACCAGGGAACCCCTCTAACTTCTTATTGTCCATGTTTGGAAAGCTCTTGATTTAGTATACTTACTATCAGATTATTAAATTACACCCCCTTAATGAACTCCTAGTAGTGATGATAGGTATTTCCCTATGTTTGTTGAGAAATCAGTTATATCTCCTGAAAAATAATAATTTTATTTCATATCAAATGTTTATATGTCATTGTTTTTTCCTTATTAAATTAGCTAGTATTTCAAGAGCAGCAATTAATAATAGTAAAGCTAGCAGCCATGATTATCATTTTAGACTATACTAAAACTCCTCCAGTGTAGCTGGAAAATGTTTGTCTGAAAGAAGAGATGTGGTGGTAAATATTCTGTGAAAAAAGCATTCCGTGGTCAAATAAGTGTACATATCTTTTTTTTTTTATGTTAAGACCCTTGATTTTAAGATGCCCAATCAATTTAGTAATAACTTTTTGGGTGGGAAAAGAAACTTTGCCATATGAAAACTGCCCTAGTTTTCAGATACATTCAGATCTCAGAAAATGTTACAATTGGAATAGGGAGGCAGCAGAGAATGGTGTCTTAAAATATAATTTATCTCCCTTAGAAATTCATTCTATAAATTTACAATTAAGAAGATCCTTAAATAAAAACACCTGTTGAACTTTATTTACTCTAAATTTTCCCAGACTTACTTGACCAGTGAACATTTTTTAGGGGAATACCACTAGCATCTCATGGAAAAAGCTGCTCTATGTTTCACTATTAAATAGTAGGCTGTTGGTTGTTTTCTGATAAATTTTTTTATGATTGTAACAACATATATTCTTAGTTTATTAAGCACTTTTATTAGGAACTGATATTAAATTTTATGAAATGTCTTTTTACCATCTTTAGAGGTTTGTCTTTTGACCCATGTACAATGAATTATATTAATAAATTTCTAATATCCACATAATCTGCTATTTCTGGAATATATCCCACTTGATCTTTTTTCTTTTTATATGTAGATTCTATTTGCTAATATTTTATTTAGAAGTTTTTATTATTTATAGTAATAGCTGTTTATGATTTCCTTTTTGGAGACTATCTTTTTTGGGTTTGGAGATTAGTTATATAGAAAATGATTTTGGAAAGCATTGGATCAAATTAAATAGCTTAGGAAATGTCCATTCCATGAATGTTTGAAAGAATGTATTCTCTGAACCTAACCTTTTCTTGCAGGTAATTTTCTAAAATTTGTTCAGGTTTCTGCTAATTTTCATTTGAATTCATGATTTCTATTTTTCATTTGTCAATTTTGATCATTTATATTTTTCCCAAAATTCATGTTTACATCCAAAATTTAAATTGTGTTGTGAAAATAAGCAGAAATTTCATTTTAAATGGATTTGAGAAGCCAGAGAGAGAACTCTCAGGCATGTGTCACTCAGTGCACACACTACTGACCCCAACAGAAAGCCTATCTTGCATCTCTGACAAAAATGATATTACTTTATTACCTCAACAGGAGGAAGAAAAGTTTCCTCCTTGCCCAGTAACAGCCAATGGGAGACTGCCATAACTCAACCAGTGAAAAGTCACTATACTTTGAACTTTCAGTTTCCTCTAATAGACTCTTCCTGTACAACAGCCCTTCCCAAGTTTATAAAAGAATCTTCCTCTCCTTTGTTTCTCTGGACTTGTACCTCGCTTGCCACTGGGACCAGGTGTCCCAAATTGCAATTTTTTGTTATTCCCAAATAAACCCATTTTACTGGAGAATATCTGGCTGTCTTTTTGTTTACAGTCAACACTGTACATTTTAATAATTTTTGGTGTATATGATAATCACATAACTTAAAATCTATTCTAAGTCTGTCATTAGAATATCCCCTACCAGAATTTTGTCTGTTTTATGTCTTTTCCAAGAACTGGCACTTGTATTTATCAGTTGTTCGAAGTTTCTGTTTTATTTTCTGCTTTTGTCTGTAATAATATTTCCTAGCTCTTTAAATCTAACATTTTTTTGAATTATTTTATTTTTATAACTTTTAAAATGGTATTCTCTTGGGGAGTTCCCTGATGGTGTAGTGGCTTAAGGCTTCAGCGCTGGTGGTGTCAGCGCTGCGGCCTGGGTTCAATTCCCAGTCAGGGAGCTACCCACATACCAAAAAAAAAAAAAAAAAATGGTATTCTCAGTTAATTTTAAAACTCATGTTTGATAATAAGATCATTTAAAGTTCTCACTGTTAATATCTAAGTAGTCTATAACTGTGATTTTGTTTCTCTGTCTCTATTACTTTGCTTTTAAAATTTCCAGTTTGTTGAGGTTTCTGATTTTTATATTCTGAGTTATCAATTTCTACTTTTATCATTTTGAGGTCAGAATATCTAATATGAAGTCTTATATTGCTTTAAAATTTGTCAAAAATTGTCATAGTATTTTATTCTTTAAATCTTCTTTATTTTCATTCTCTTGATAATTGCAGTTTGGAACATGCCGTCTAATGGCGAACCACGCACAATCAAGAGAACAAGGGGAGAGACTGTTCTTTTATAGAGGGAAGGGGGAGTTCAGAAGCGCTATTGTAAACAGTGAGTCGATTAGAAGAAACTGGGAGTTCAAAGTGTAGTGGCTTTTCCTTGGCTGAGTTGTAAGTCTTTCATTGGCTCAGTGGTTGCCAAGCAAAAAGAAGACCCTTTTTCCTGCTGGAGCAGTAGCGTAGAAAAACATCTTCCTATTGGAGATGGAAAGTATGTCTTTTCTTGTTTGGGGAATTGACAATGAGTGATAAGAGTGTGAGAGCTACAGGCGGTCACAACTCCAATTTAAGTGAGGTTTCTGTTTAATAATCTTCCCATTGTCCCTGTAAATTATATACTTTTCTTAATCCATGCAGACTACTTTAACAGAATACCATAAACTGGGTGGTTTATAAACAATCAGAGAAATTTATTTCTCATTGTTCTGGAGGCTGAGAAGTCCAAGATCGAGGCATTGCCTGATTCAGTGTCTGGTGAGGGCCTGCTTCCTGGCTCATAGATGGCAGTGTTCTCATTGTGTGCTTACATGACAGAAAGAGTAAAGTGTCACTCTAGGGTATCTTTTATAAAGGCACACTCATCTCATTCTCCAGGGTTCCATCCTCATGACCTAATTACTTCCAAAAGGCCCCACCTCCAAATACCATCACACTGGGGATTAGGTTTTCAGTTTATCAATTTGGGGAATATACAGGCTATAGCAATACTTTATTAATATAAAAATGTACTAAAATTTTTTTGTCCAGTATTACAACAGTGACACCAAATTACTTTTGTTTTTCATTTTTCTGATTTTTTGTGACACTTTGTTTTATTTAAATCTCTTATCAACATTATATAGTTCGTTCTTATTTTTCTCCAATTTTTATCATTTATCCTCTTTATTATAACTGATATAGTTGGTCTTCTGTCTTCTTGTTTTGTATTCTGTTTTGCTAAATGGACTGTTTACTGTGCTTAATTGTCTCCATAGTTTTGAAGGTGATACCATATTCTTAAATTCTGCTAGTGTTTTACATTTTTCAAAAGCATTCTTTAACCTGAGTTTTTCATGTTTAAATCTTTGATCATCTGGAATTTATCTTGATGTAAGGTGTGGGGTAAGATTAGGCCACCTTTTATTTTCTTATTCTACATATTTGTCTAGTTGATGCACACCATTTATTATAAGAAACACTTGTTCTTTTACTAATTGAAAATGCTGCCTTTACCGTATGCTAAATTATTATTGTTTGTGTCCATTTTGGATCTTTTTGTTTTTTAATCTGTCTAGACATATGCCAGTACCACACTCTTTTGATTATTAAGGATTTATAACATGTTTTAGAAACACATAGATTTTAATTCTATTTTTTTTGCCTGGTTTCCTTGAAACTTGATGTTTTCTTGCTAGTCTCCCTTTTAATCTCATACAGCTGTTCTTTTCCCTCAGTCTGGGCTCTCCTTATGATTCTTTTGGCCCTGTTTTCCTAAGGTCTGAGTCTTATTTTATTTGGAGATGCCAAACAGTTCCCTGAAATTTTCTTCTGATAAATACAATAGTAATTGCTTTTCCCTTCCCTTGGGTCTTCTGGTTGTTTTTCCTTGCTTTTTTTCTCCTCATATACATATAGTAGACTCTCAGTTAACCGGCTCCCATAGGGATTGGTAGATGCCAGGTAAATGTAAGTAGACTCTCCATTAACCGGAACTTAAGCAATTGGCACTCTCAAGCAACCAGCAGAATGTTAAGCAACTAGCGCCAGTTGCTTGAGAATGCTGGTTGCTTGAGTTCCAGTTAACACACAGTCTGCTGTAGTTGTTTTTTTTTTTTTTTTTTTTCATTTCTTTTCCTTTTCCTTTTTTATTCCTGAACAGAGTAAGGTCTGTCCAGACTTAAATTGTATTGATCAATGTTACTTTTTTTGGTCTTCAGGCAATACGTCCCCAGATCAAAAGGAACCAACACCTTTCATCATTGAGTGGATCCCAGATATCCTTCCTCAATCCAAGATTGGTGAACTGCGAATCAAGTTTGAGTACGGTCACCACCGGAATGGGCATGTGGCAGAGTACCAGGACCAGCGGCCCTCTCTGGACCAATCCCTGGAACTGGCCCCTCTGACCACCATCACTTTTCCTTGAGGCAAAACAAAAGTCTTTTGCTGCTAAATTTGCACATCCTCACCCCTTGACAACTTTAAATACTAGTTAGGTACTTAGATGGTCCTGTTCCTTAGTGAACTGCTTTTAGCTGAGATGTAATTTCTTAACGCATTCAAGTTAATTCTGTTGAAGAAAAACTCTTCTTGTAAATGGCCTTTCTGGTGCTGCTGTGTATATAGTCTTGATTCTAAGATGGGGTGGCATTTCTGGCTAGAGTTTAAAGGAACAAAAGAGAAATCCAGCTCATTTTTCTTCTTAAAGGACTCACCTTTAAAGTTTGTTTCAACCTTTTTCTCATTCTCTAAGTAGTTAGTAGTACTCCGCCTTACACTACCAGTGTTGGAAAATTCATAATACCCTAGTGAGGGCAGAATGTTAAGGACCATCCTGGCAGCGTTCTAGTCATGCCATTTTATTCTGTTATCAAATAAAGCACAGTGTCACTAATTTCTCCAAATTGTATCTCATATAGTCCTGATTATAAAATTATAAATATTTTGGGGTGATTTAGATGATAGTGAAATAGGAAAAAGAGGTCCCGGTGTTAAGGGAATATTGACAAGTCAAACTAATGCTTGTAATTGATTATTCACTTGATATTTATTTCCTTCTTTATTCTCCAAAAAGTTTAACATCTGGTAAAATTCAGTTCCTACTTCTGAGTTCATTGACCACAGAATGGAGATACTGAAAGACACAGAAGTGGAAGCCTGTTTTCAAGGAGGAAAGAAGGGAATGAACAGTTCCTATATGTCTACTATGTATCAGGTACTTTTATTTACATTTCTGCTTAATCAATTTTCTCACTTAGTCCTCATTATTCGTTGAGTTTAAGCATTAACCATTCTTTTATAAAGCTAAAGAAACAGCCTCTCTGAGGTTAAGTATCTCGCTGAAAACAGCATTACAAATAATGTTTTGTTTTACTCCTAAGTACATGTTCTTTCCATTTTATCATGTTGCTTTGATATAAATGCCTTATAATTCATGGACCTTGGGAAGACAAGAAAAATCCATATGAAGTAGTCTCTTAGTTTTCTTTTGATTGCAAGTAACAAAACCCCAGCTTAAGCAAAAATGGGAATGAATGGTTGGTTCATTGACAATAAAATAGGGCTAGACAGCCAACTGAGGTAAAACTGGGGTGTAGTTAGGTTTCAGAACCTCTGGAGCCAGGCTCCATCTGATGACCCATCTCTGCTTTTTTGGGGCTTCTTTTAGGATTCTGGCTCTTGACATGCCAGAAGTATGACTTCCACACTGATGGTACTGTTCTTCCTGATCCAAAGGCAAAAACAACCAAGAAAGGGAGTTGACCTAATGTGTGCTTGTGTAGGAAGGGAGTATTTTTCATAAACGGGGAGCTGTGCCCCTAAAAGAGGGTAATAAGTAGGTAGATTAACTCTTGTCTAGCTTGTACGATTGAGGGGCTAGCTTATGTGGAGAGTTTCCGAGTACTTCAAAGAGCAGGCAAATCCTTAAGAATCCCAGGAGGTCCACAGAGAACTAGAACTAGCAGTGGGCTTTAAGGAGAGGAAAAGTTTGGATAGGTATGGAAAAGAGGAGAAATTAAAACTACGTGAGGCAGACAGCCTGCTTGAAAAGCAGTAACACTCAAGGAAACATGATGGTGGATGTCCATTCTGAGAAATCTCTCAACCTGATAACTTTGAGGTCAGCAGTCACAGCTTTTTGACCAAGACAGACCTGTGAGTAACTGGAAAATGCTTGGATCTAGCAGTACTTGACTTACCCAGGAGAACCATGGGGGCCATAAAACACATGGCTGAGGCAAATGATCAACCCAAAGAGGCCCCTACTCAAGTGCTAAGTTATTCAACCAGGACTACCCCAGCCCACTCTCAGCCCATCAAAATCTGGAATGAGGTTCAGAGTTACATTGATCCTTTTTTCTAACTTGGCACCTTCTCTACCAGGAGTACTAGTAGGACTTCTGCACCTACCCACAGTGTCCAGACACCTCTGGGACGCCATCAGGATTTACCTCATTTCAGACTCACCCACACTCTACCAGAGTAATCCTAGATACATCCACCAGAACAATGTTCTTCAAACCCTGCACCCATCTGCCTCCCCACCCATACACACTCCCATTTTTACACCTCTTCCATTAGTCATTGGAACCTCCCATTTCTACGGTCTGCCCTGCTGCCTTTCTACACTGCAGTCACCATTTGTATTTGGGAATGAACAGCTCAAGACCCTCCATGTCTGCACAGCTGCACAGACTGATTATCCTCAGACTGTATTCACAGGTCTGAGAGGCATGCTGCCTTAACTCCTTCTCCAGGCAACATGGGTGGGCCACTAACATTTGGGCATCATGAGAACAACTTGCTACTCCTCCACCCAGAACATTTTGGTTTTATCCTATCATGTCCCTGCCTCTACCAGAAGTGCTGTCATGTCAACAGTTTGCTAACATTTAGAGGAGTGATAGGCCACAGGAAGAAAATCTGACTCCAAGAACCACCCACCTAAACAAAGGTCAGTAGGCCTGCCACCTGGCTCTCTCAAGGTACCAGATGTCATCAGCTCTGTGCCCTTCTGGGCCCAGTAATTCCCAGTGACATAAGTCTACCCCATCTTTCACTGATTCCTGTTATATCTGGTCTGCCAATAACCTGCCCTTTTTTCCAGCTCACATGTGCATACATACATGCACACACACCCCCCACATATACTCCAGCCCCCAGCCCTGGCCACTTACAGAGTGAAACCTGTGTATGTCATCCAAGAGGCACTGACAAAACAGCTCTAACATGGTTTTCCCATGTCAGAAAGAGCCCAGAACTTGCCTTCCACTAGAACCCAGAGAAGTCCTACTCAATCTGCTGAAAGTGAGAAAATAGACAAGGGCTGCTCTCCTCTAGCCCTTTGAGGACCCTCTCAAGCATCATAAATCACAAAAAAAACAGCCATTGTGTTTATTTTTTGCGTAAGTTTTCCCAAAATGGACTTGCTTACCCCCTTAACCTATTTCTCCTTTAAGTCCCAGATTCTGATTTCCTGATTTTCTTCCTTTGCATCTTGGTGTATTTTCTGATACTACTTGATACTCTTGTTAAACCTCCTTACAGACCCTGCTCCCTGTCTGCCTGCCCTCCTATCACCCAGATCTGCAAGCTCCCTTCACATCTGCCATCCCACCTGCCTCACCAAGGGAGCAGAATGACTTGTTTTACAACAGTGCTTTAATGTACACAGGAATCACCCAGGGATATAGTTAGAATACATATTCTGATTCAGAAGTTCTAGGTTGGGGTCCAGGATTCTCCATTTGTACCATCAAGATGGATTCACAAAGTACCGAACTGCAGAGATGCTGCTATACTACAGCTTGCACTTTGAATAGCAAGACCTAATGCTTGACCTGCTAACATGACTTCCACGTTTCACTGTCACTAATGGGGGAAGGCAGTGCTGGACATCAGTGACATTCAACATATAGTGGCCATTGCATGTAGCTATGATACTAGCTAGCACACAGATATCTAGATGTTTAAAGGTAGTGTATTAGTGCACACTCCCACTGTTTCTACAACTGATGGAGGCAGTAGCCTTGCTCCTCAGATCAGAATAGCTGCTCCAGAAGTAGAAAGTGGGTCTGTAACCATGTACATTCTCTGCTGTTTTTCTGCCTTCTCCTCAGCACCACTTTTTCCATTGTCTACAGTTACTACCATATTAAGGTTCAGATTTTTAAACCCTAGGTCCAAACCCCCACTCTGCCACAGGCTTATTAATGGCGCAAAGTTGGGCAACTTATTTAACCTTGAGCCCCACTTTCCTAGTCTGCATGATGTGCATAGTAAATAAGACACTGTGAAAAACGGTCATTTACTACTAGTCATTATTCTTTTGCCTGTTTGCATCTCTTCTACCGCGTTTTTCTAACTTAAACTTGAGGCTTGAATGGTGGTTTGCCCCTCCTTGAGAACTTTTGTACCTAATACCACTGTTGTACAGCAACATCTTAATTTTATGTGACAGAAAAGACTAGGTAACTATAAAAGGAAGGGGTGATGGTATTCATCTTTTTCCCAAATTTCCTATAATGAACCATATATTACTTTGATTATTTAAAAAATGCAAGGTTACAACCATAAAATAAGAGGCATACAAATTACACTGCCATACTCTACTGAAAAGGAGAAGAAAGACACCGCAGAGAGCCGAGTGGAGGCTGGTCACGCGGCAGTCATCTGTCGCCTCCGCGAGATGACGTCAGTCACGTTCTCCCTCACGTTGCCACTTCTTGTAGGACCGCTCGTTTTCCACCAGACGGCGCCGCAGGACGTTCTGCTAGCGAGGCCTCCTGCGCAGCCGCAGTAGCCTTCTCCCGACACGTCACCACCTTCGCGTCTTTTCTGGAGAGCGCGGGAAGGCCAGTGCTGTAGGATGGTGACGTCACCGGGGTTCCCCGCGTGTCTCGTGGGGGCGGGGTCGGGGACGTGGCGCGCGCGGGAGGAAGAGGAGGAGGGGGTGGATAGAGGAGGAAGGAGAGTTGGGGGAGGGGTGGTGCCGAGCGCCGGCCCCCCGCCGGGGCTGACAAGGCCGCGCCTGCCTCGTGACCTATGGTGGGGCCGACCCCTGGCCAGGCCGCCAGGCCGAGCTGCGGGAAAGGTGCTGACGAGGCGGGTCTCCGCGGGAGGGGAGCCTGAGGCCATTCTCGTGGCTCAGCTCTCCCAAGATCGCTAGCACGCCGGGCCACCACCCGGCCTGACCCACGTGTCTCAGACGCCTTTAGACCCGCATTTAGGTTGGGCCCTGACTTCTGGCACCCTCAGTGGTCACGCCCTCATGGGGGAGGAACCAAGCCTGGAATCCGACCCGCGGGGCCTTCTGGGTAGCAGAGTGGACTCGGCACACAGGAGGCCGGGCCGCACCCCACCCACTTCAAGCTCCAGACCACGCGGCTCTGCGGTAAAAGAGTCAGCTCACTGCCCCAGGCCCCTCCCTGCCGCAGCTCACACTGTTCTCCCTCGCCGCCCTAGTATTGGCCAACCCTCACCCACGCTGTTCTGCCGGGTGGGGAAAGAGAACGTGGGCTGTGGAAGAACTGCTTTTGACTGCTCGCCCACCGCTTACTGTTTGCTTTGAGCAAGTCATTATTTCTGAGTTTCGATTTTCTTTAAAATACAAAGAGTATCATTTGCTTAATGGACTTACTAGTCTGTGCTTAGCACATGTTGTTGGTAGGTCAAAATATAAAAATTACACTTCCACTTTTTCTCACTGGGTTCTTAGAATCCGTTTGCAGGAGCATTAATCGCTAGGTAGTCCTTAAAAACAAAAGGCTTTTTGTGGTTCCGCATACGGTTTTTTGTTAGTATGAGCTCCACAACCTTTACAGTGGCTTTGGAAGAAAAGGTGGCAAAGGGCTGATCCATGACCTGATGAGTTGAACCTGGGACCTGTTCAGACATTAGGGAAGGATGGTTACTTGAATTTTTCTAGGCTCTAGCACATGGGACTACTTAACCAGGAGACCACAGAAATTTCCTGCTGGGAGCCCTGTCTAGGGTACACTCTGCCTTGGAGCACCCTTCAGTTTTTATCTTCTTGCTGCCCCTTCCCAAAATCTTTCACCTCATAATTATTTTGCTATGGCTAAGTCATCTTTCCTGGGATAGCCTGAGCCCTGGTGACAAGCTAGCCTCCAGTAGTTTTTAAAAGTTGATCTAACTGAATAAATAATGCAAGACTATCTCCTAAAAGGAAGAAAACTAATTTATCATGATGTGCTTATTTATCACATGTCAGGGATAGTATTAAGCTTTTCACTCAAGTTATCTCATTTGATTCCCACAACCAGTCCTGTAAGCTAGGTGGGATTGTCATCACTTTGTATAGAGGAGGAAACTGGTTGAGCAGGTTAAATAACTGGGCCTCACGTTTACAGCAAGGATATGGTAGAGCCAGTGTTCTTGGAAGCCATAGTAAGGTTTAGTTGCAGGGCTCTGGCAAGAAAGAGCCCTTCTCTTGGGTATGATATGTTCAGGACCATCCTAGATGGTATGAATGAAGACATTACACTGTGGGCTTCCCCTCCATATCCCCTCTCTTTGGGCCACCCCTGACATTTTTATGACAAAACCAGGTTAAATGTTACATCCGGGGCAGCCTTCGAGACTTAAGAAATCCTAAAAGAGAAGGGGCAAATCCTCCCCCCTCCCCAATTCGCCTTGGTCATGGATGGGTTAATGGAAGGACTCTTGTGTGTTAGATTTTGGCCTTTTTTTTTTTAGCACCATCTGGCAGGAGCTACTTCTCAGCACCTGCTGCTTCTACAAACCATTGCTTATTTGCCATCAGCAGTGCAGAAAGCAGAAATGTGGTGCCTGTGTTCTCTGTATTCTGTCTTGAGAATGGCAGTCCAAAACCACTGCTCAATTATATGAGGAACTGCAAGGGACAAGGGAAAGGAAACAAAGGCAGAAGTTCCCTCTCCATTTATTTTTTTTAATCTTGAACATGGCCAGAGCAAAAGATAGAGAAATTCCCAGGACAAGGAAAACTAAGGGCCCAGGTATTTTGGAGTAGTTGCTCATAACCCAGGGCTTTATAGGTAAGTACTTTGTGGTTTTTGAACAAGGCAGGTAGCTTTTGTTTCAGATCCAGCAAGCAGATGAGCCTAGTTGTCCCAGGGCCACTTTCAGTGGAGAGTGGGGTTTTTTTCTTCCTCTCAGCTGCCAAAGCAGTCCTTCTGTAATAGTCCTGACTCATACTAACATACTGAAACCTACAAGGCTTGGTCACTTGGGCACTTGTAGTCTAACTGGAGAAGTCTCTTCTGTTTTGTCATTACACATCCTATGCACCTAAGTGACAGGAAATCATTTTGCCTTCAGACCAGTAAAGCCTACATTTAATGGATGATTAGCTATCCATGAAAGTAAACCTAGAAGTTGTATATAAATTTGTTGCCTAAAAGTTTGGTAGCACCCCAAACACTGATCAGATGTCTGGGAGTAATATTAGGAAGGAAGGGCTGGAAAGTGGTGGTAATTTAGGTCGTCTAGTCAGTTGTGTTCTAAAGCAGTTTGTGGAACTGAGCAGAAGGTGTTTGGCCATCCGTGGAAGTATAGAAGTAAGCTCTGGCCGTGCCTAGGGAAGAGCAGATCTTGACTAAGGGGACTTGATCTCCATGATTTCCGTGGTCAGACTGCTCCTATGGCAAGGAAAAGGGGCCCTGCTCTAAATAAGAGACATGACTTTTGGTTGGTTACTTTTGTTCTAAATCCGTATTTACCAAGCAGTCTTTAGCCCATGAGGAATAGATCAGCCAGTCAGTCCAATTCAAGCATTCTGGTCCATTAGAATGTCCATTATTCCCTGGTGCAAATCAGTATATTGACATTTGGTTTGTATGCCTGTCGGCCCCTGTGTGTACTTCGTTAATAGGTGTTTGAGAGATGAGTCCCCTCACAGTGGGCCAGCCTGAAAGTGTAAGGCCCAGATATGGGTACTTGTTTAAATTCAGCAAGGTAAGCACTTCCTAGGGAGGACCTGTGTGAAAGGGGTGTGAACATAAGAAAGGTTCAAACTATAGAGAATTTTTATAAGAGTTTATTTGAGCCAAACTAATGACATATGCTGGGAGTGAGATCTTAAATGGTCTAGAGAACTAACAGTTTTGCAGCTTTTTTCATGCATTTGAAGTTAAGGAGGAAGCATAAGGAAGATTATGTGAGAGTGGGAGAAAGGAAGGAAGGGATTGGATAATAAGCCTATGTGCTTTCTAAAAGGTAGTTATTTCTTTGAGGGGTAATCCTTCTGGCATCTGAAAGGAGTGTTAACCTAGATGCAGAGGAGGGTTCCCTGGTGGTATAGTGGCTAGACTTCGGTGCTCTCAACGCCACAGCCTGGGTTCAATTCCTGGCCTGGGTTCAATTTCCAGCCAGGGAACTACCAAAACAAACAAACAAACCAACCAACCAAAAACACCCTAGATGCACAGGAGCAATGGTTGGGGCTGCCTTAAAAAACCTTTCACTAAAGAAACTGTAGGTCTGGGGCATGACTACCAACCATGACCTGCTAAGTTGGGAATTTATGACAGCACCCCTTTTTTGTCCACAGGGGATTAGAAGAGAGGCAGCAGAGGCAGGAAGTCAATTTTGCCCAGGAATTACCACTACCTATGTATTAATGTTGACCTTCCTGTGAGATTACCCCAGAAGGCTAAGGGATGGTGCCACAGAGGAAGTGGGTAGGACTTGCCAAATAGATATGATTTCAGTAGATGGAGATGTCAGGGGTAGAGAAGAAATACCCCCTGAACTAAGAGAAGAAATACCCGCTGAACTTCAATGAAGTTACCCTCCAGGGCTGATGTAAATTATATGGCCATTTGATCTCTTAGCTTTTAAGCCAAAGGGAAAATGTGGCTGGAGAAGCAGTGGTAGGCCCCAGAGAAATGGAAGGAAAAATCAACTGTTCGGTCAACAACTTGTTCATTCAACATTTATTGAGTATCTACTATGTGATCGGCACTGAGCTTGTTCCTGGGGATACAGAAATGAACAAAACAAACAAAAGCCCAACCTTTAAAAAGTTTCCATTCTAGTGAGGAGAGAGAGAAACAGACAGACAGACAGACTACAAAAGGAAGGAAAGTGGAGGGAAGGACTGAGGAAAAGGAGGGGGAAGGAAGGACTATATAGTATATCAGATGTACTCTGGTGATAAAATAAGGGGTGGGAAGGTGGGAGGATGATTTTCCTCTAAATTTAAATGAACCATGCACAAATTAATCTAAAGGTAAAAGTGCATGCAGTCTTTGATCATTTTCTGTGAGATGGTGGATCAAATTGTGACCCAGGAGATAAAATTTGTCTGTAAATATGACTCACTGCCTGAGGAAAAATAAACCACGATCTCTGAATGGAGCATTTTCTTCTGAAAGCCAGAAAAGCCAGGTGTGATGATAGAAATGGAATTGTACAGTAGGTCCCTAAATACAAACACTAAGACAATAAGTGTTGACCTGGTGAGATGTGATAGAGCTAAGCAGGAAAGAGGAAAGAGCAAAAGTAGCACCTTGTTAGCTCCTTTTCCCCCCCCTGAGGGGGGAAGAGGTTAGGCCCAAGCTTGTCCAACCCATGGCCCATGGGCTGCTTGTGGCCCAGGATGGCTTTGAATGCAACCCAACATAAATTTGTAAACTTTCTTAAAACTTTACGAAAATTATGCACGAACCTTTTTTTTAGCTTATCAGCTATGGTTAGTGTTAGTGTGTTTTATGTGGGCCCAAGGCAATTCTTCCAATGTGGCCCAAGGAAACCAAAAGGTTGGACGCCCCTGGGTTAAGCCTTGAGACAGGGGTAGGGGGTGACCGTGGAATCTTCAGAGACAACATGTGTTTCCTCAGGAGATTGCCTGTTCACAGGTGCGTGAGGAGGCTGGAGATAGTGAAATTGAAAAAGGGATCTCAACCTGCCCACCTTGTCCTCTACAGCATTATTTTCTGAACCAAACGTTTCAGAACGATAACATTTATGATACTCCTTCTTGGTGCCAGAGATGAAATTGGGACACAAAAATATTGGCATTCTAAAGACATTTTGATGGCTTATGAGCATAATTGGACAGAATAGTAGAAGGAAGTAGAAAGTTGTGGTTGAGGAGGGAAAGATCAAATGTGAGAATATGAATACTAGTGTTAACAGATAGTACCCATTGGAACAAGGCTGAGAGATGTACAATAGCTCCTTAAAAGTCTGCACTGAGGTTCCCTGGTGGTGTAGTGGCTAGGTTTTGGCGCTCTCAACGCTGCGGTCTGGGTTCGATTCCCAGCCAGGGAACTACACCCACCCCCCACCCCCCAAAAAAAAAGTCTGCACTGACCTGCAAGATGGAGTCAATGATCACCTATATTCTCTTAGAAGCTGAGAAAATGGGAGTAGAGGTGAGGGGTGGCGCTTGTAGCTAAACTTGACTCAGTAACTTACATTCCTGTCTTCACCTGCCACCTCCCCCTTCTACTCTCCCTCTGTTAATGATAAGATTGGGGGAAATTTAAAGGACTTCCTAATAGAAAGAGTGAGGGTAAACTTGTGTTCTTGGCTGTCTCTGCTGCTTTCTAGCTCTGTCCTTCCACAAGTCTCTAAATCTTTTGGAGTTCTTGCTTCCTCTTCTGCACAAAAAAGATTTGATTTGGTCTCTATTGGTCCCTCAGACACTCTGCAAAGAGAGGAAGATGGGGACCCCTTTACTGACCCAGCCAATTTGTGTGGAAGGAGATGGATCACTTACAGGTGTCATCCTTTTCTGAATAATGTTTTCCCTTTTTGCTTCCTCTGCACAGAAGAGGCAGTGGGAATAAGCCCAAGAAAAGTTATGTGAGGACCTGAGAAGTGGCATCTTGCCCAGATTATAGTCTGAGTCTGTGGTTTCAAAGAATTTGCAGGTTAACCAATACTTTCTGCATATGGTCAGCAGTGCCCATGAGAAATCATAAAAGTATCCATACTCTTTGACCTAAAAATGGCAGCCTCTTCTCCTAATCAATATGCTGATCCTGTATCCACCCACTTCTCTCAACCCACAATGGCACTATCTCATTTCAGCCCATGTTCATCTCTCAACCTAGATCACTACCAATGCCTACGTAGTCTTTCTGCCTCCATTCTTACACTCTTCACGTCTTCCCCCAATATGCCTGTCTCCTATGCAAACTTGGTCATATTATTCCCCTGCTTAAAAACCTTCAGTGGCTCCTCATTGTCTTCAGACATTTATTAGCAACTAATATGCATTTATTACTGTCTGAGTCCCATAGAGGACAAAATAGACATAAGACCCAGTCCCTACCTTAGCATGACAACAAGAGACTTGGTCACCTGGTTCTAATTTCCCCATCCATCCTCATCTCTGTCACCCCATCCTGTCTCACCCTTTATTCTCCAGTCACACTGAACCACGTGAATCTCTGATTGAGCAGTGTTCTCTCTGTACTTGTGCACATGTTGGTCCCACTGCCTGAACATTCGTTCCTTCTCCACTTCTGGCTAATTCCTAGTTAATCTTCAGGTGTTCAACTCAAGCATCACAGTCTCTGGTTGCTCTTCCTTAAGTTTCTATATGTCATGATACTTGAAACAGGACAGGTCATACAACAATAAAAGCACTCATACTCTGTGTATGGAAAACACCCATCATCATAGTGCCTTATTTTAACTGATGTTTTTCTTGGCTCTCCACCATTAGACTATGAACTCTCAAAGACAGGGAAACTTTGCATTTCCAGCACCTAGCATAGTGCCTGAAACCTCAGAGGTACTCTACAAATGTTTGTTAAATGAGTAAATGAATAATAAATGGATAAGTGTTCTGCATGATCCTGAGCTTGGCATGTCAAGCCTAGAGAACTGGGCCCTGGCCTACACCCTTCTTTTTTTTTTTTTTTTTTTTGCTTTTTTTTTTTGGTATGTGGGTAGTTCCCTGGCTGGGAATTGAACCCAGGCCGCAGCACTGATAGCGCCAGTGCCAAAGCCTTAAGCCACAACACCATCAGGGAACTCCCCTACACCCTTCTTTTAATGAATCCTCTTTTATCCTGTGGTTCCCCTGGGGAGATGGCTTATATTGTTCAATATATAGTCTTATACTGTTTTGCTGAACTGAACTGTTAATGCTGTTCAGTGCCAGATGCCAGAGCCCATGGACACTGGGGAACTCACAGGCAGTCTTCAGAGTCATAAGCAAAATGGAACCTTCCACTTTACGCAGTAATGTACATCCTTATAACAAATTCGGTTTGAGGCTCTTTGTTAAAGACAAGGCCCTGTCTGCTCAGAATCTGCCTGGAGCCTTTCCCAAGTCCACCATGTTCTATCCTCTTCACCTGGAAGAAAAACTACCTGTCATTAATAGGAATGGGTGATTTTCATACTGGCTATTGAGCTTTCTTTTGCAAGCTGACAGGTTTCTGAGATCTTTAAGGAAGTGATCTGGCAGTTTCCCATCTGTCATTTATCTTATATTTTTCAGTGGCAGAACTGTGTTTCAAGCCAGGATGTCCTGACAGGAAACCTGAGTAACGTAACACCTTCTCCCTGCTGGTGTGTTCTGTGTGGATATGTGGAAGCCACAATGGTGCAATAGCTTCTTGCTGCTTCTTACAATCTGTGGTGCTCATTATCTTCAGCCTGGTTGGGGTTTTCCTCTGAGAATAAGCCATTACAGAATGAATCTCATGATACCATTCCTGGTAACACTCCACATGTGTGATAGACAATGGACATGCAGTCTCCCTGGGCCTTCTGCTCTGTATTCCCAGCAAATTTAAAAAAGCTTGATGGCTGTGTTCTGGCCCAGCATCCTCTGGGGAGGTATATTGGTATGGTGCTATTGCCACCTGCATTCTTGCCAAGCTCATCATCACTGAGAATGACTTGCTTTTAGACTCACATTTGATTTGAGCAAAACCTTTCTTTGAGCACACTTGGCATACATCTCAAATTTCCTGCACATTAGCCAAGGAATTCTAGCTAATGAAAGCTATGACACTATTAGGACTGGATTAACACCCTGAAAGGTTAGTAAATCTTACATGGATTACATTAGTACCTAGAGTTTGAACACTGGCTATGATCTTTGCAATACAAAAACTCTTTCCCCAAAACCTTAAAGAGGGAGAGGATGTAGAAAACCTTTCCTATAAATCACATTTCTGACACCCAGCTAACCATGAAAATGTCCACAACTCAGTGATATAATTGATGCCTTGCAAATGGATTTAAAGAACAAAATGAATGAGTCCAGAGACATTTATGAGCTGAACGTATCCTAATAGGGTTGTTAGAAATTGGGGGCAGGATCTGAGTCTCATGTTTGTTTGCGTACACAGCACAGGGCCTCAGATGGCCATGGATACATATTAGGTGTTGATTAACAGTCACTGAATTACTAAATGGAAATTTACTGGGTCTCTCTATGCTGCTAGACTCCACACACAAATAGACCTGCCCCATGGGATTCTTAGCAAGAGCAGATATTTTATGAGAGCTGTCCGAGTTGACTGGATGAACAAAGTGAAACCAAGAAATTGTGTTTCAAAATCAAATGCATTTATTCTGCTAAGCTTTACAACTGGGGTGTTCTACTTTGGGTGAGGAGTTGGACAAAATGACCGCTAACTTGAGTTTTGTAGGTTTAGGAAAATACAGATTTTTTTCTTTTAAGACAACATGATGAGCCCAGCAGGGGAGCTGGCAGGAAATGGTACCACTGTCCTTGCCTGAGAGGGTGACAAAGGCCAAAGGAGGGGGAAAAAAGAAAAAGCAGTCAGAGCTAGTTAAGGCATTTCAGTAAGGCAAGTTTTGCAGAGCTTTCCAGGTTTTTCTGGAAAAAGGAAAAAAAGGAGACTAAAGGACAGGAAGAGGGTTGGTTAACAGCTGGCTTCAGAAATGCTGACACGTGGATTTGCCTATTGATTTTGTTTTTCTAAGTGAAGGGTAAGGGAAGAGAGTGTGCTTAGCCTGGCATTGCTTGCTGGCAGGGCAGTCTTCTCCTGGTCTGTGTGCTGACGCTGTTATTAGAGCCACCTAAGGAGTCCAGAAGCCTGCTGCCCTGTATGCCTCGTTGGAAAGGGGACACAGACTGCCCTGCAAGGATATCTCAGGAATATGGAAGAAGGGAAAGGACAGGAGTTTTGTTTTACTTTATTTTGTTTTTAAAATGTATATATGTATTTACTTTTTTGAATAGGTAATTCATTTACATGGCTCAAAACTAAAAATCTATATATGTAAATAGTTATATAGTGAAAAGTCTCTCTCTAGTACCTGTGCCCCATCTGCCCATTTCCCCCACCCCAAATAGACGACCTTGTTATTATTAAGGTTTTGGTTTATCCTTCTAATGTTGTTTTTATGCATATACAAGCTAAAACAAATATATACTATTCTTTATTCCATTTTAACATAAATGATGCCATGTTGTAAATAGATACCTTATGCAACTTGTTGGATTTTTTCCTTCCACTTAACACTGTATCTTGGAAATATTTCCGTATCAGAATATAGAGAGCATTCTCATTTTTATTTTTAAGGTGCAGAGTTTTACAGTGTATGTATGTAGTATAATTTAACTGGCCCACTGAGGGACATTTAAGTTATTTCCAGTCTTTAGTATTACATATAAGGACATGAACATTAAATACAGATTGCTTTCAAAACCAAGTCCTGATGCGGATGATTGATTTTGAGCCTTGATTGCCTCATCAGTAAAATGGAGATTATTTTATATTTTTATTACCTGTTCCATAACATTGTTGTGAAAGATTAAATAATACAATATTACAAAGTACTTAAGAGATAGTATGTGCTCAGTGAAGACTTTGTAACTGGACATATTAGAATTTATGCTTTTTTTTTTCTTTTTTGGGTAGTTCCCTGGTTGGGAATCGAACCCAGGCTGCAGCATTGAGAGCGCCGAAACCTAGCTACTACACCACCATTTATTCTTGAAAAAGAAGATACTTTGGTCCTATTGTAATAGAGCAGTTATATAAATTTATATATTTTATTTTTTAGAAGCAATACATGTTTAATAATTTTAAAAATCCAGATAAACAAAATGTATAAATTGCCTATAATCTTACCACACAAAAAATTACTAACTTTTGATCTGTGTCTTTATATTTATTTCTGTAACCAAATGTGCATATTACATAAAATTCGGAATAGAATGGTGTTGTTCATGTTATTTTGTAATGGGCTTTCTTCAGCTAACAGTGTATTGCAATCATTTCTTTATGTCATAAAATATTTTTTTCATTGTTTTAAATAACTTCATAGTATTTCATCTCATGGATATACAATAATTTATCAACAATTCTCCCGGTAGACATTTTGATACATAATACATATTTAAAATTTTGCACATATTTAATCTCTCTGGAATTAATTTTGACATATAGTATGAGGAAAGTAATCTAAATTAATTTTTTTTCCAAATGGTTAACTTAGCAACTTGCCCAACATCTCTTATTGAATAAACCATTCTCACCCCACCAATTTTAAATGTTGCATTTATTGTATTCTAAATCCTTATATATGTATAGCTAGATTTTATTTCTAGATTTTATTCTATTCTGTGGACTGGCTTCTCTATTCTTTTGCCATCTTTTTTTTTTTTCTTCCTCTTTTTTTTTTGGTGGTTCCCTGACTGGGAATTGAACTCAGTGGCTTCTCTATTCTTAAATAGTAATCACAATTTCATTAAAATACAGTTAAATATCTAGTGGGACAAGTACTTATATTTCATTTTTTCAAGAGTAAATCTTGGCCATTCTTTTTGTTTTGTTTTGATTGGGATATAGGGGGTGGGTTGGGAAATGTCACTGTGGGTGGTTACATCCTATGTTTTATGTACTTATTCTTTCAAAATTTTGGAATAATTTTGCCAAATTCTAGAAAAATGGAATTGGAATGGAAAATTCAGTTGTATTTAATTTATACATCCATTTGGGGATGTAGTCATTTCCTACAGCTGCTGTAACAAATTACCACAAATTTGATGGCTTAAAACAACAGAAATTTATTCTCCTACAGTTTTGGAGGCCAGAAGTTTGAAATTAGTGTCACTGGGCTGAAATCAAGGTGTTGGCAGTGCCATGCTTCATTTGGGGTTTCTAAGGGAGAATTCATGTTTTGCCTCTTCCAGTTTCTGGTAACTGCTGGCACGTTGTAACTTGTGGCCACATTACTTCAATCTCCATAGTCATATTATCCCCTCTTCTGTGTATGTCAGATCTTCCCCTGCCTCTCTGTTACAAGGGCACCTGTGATGGCATTTAAGTCCCACTCAGATAATTCAGGACAATCTTCTCATCTCAAAATCCTTAATTACATCTGCAAAGACACTTTTTCCTAATAAGTCAACATTTACAGGTTCCAGAGTTAGAACATGGATATCTTTTAGGGGGACCATTTTTCAGTTTATCACAGGGAAAAATTGACATCTTTATAATTGTGATATAAATTATTTGAGCCCAAGGAGGGCATTGTGGAAACCTCCAATTTATAATCCATCAGTCAGAAGCTCAGGTAACAACCTGGACTTGAAATTGTCATCTGAAATGGGAACAGTCTTGTAGAACTGAGCCCTTAACTTGTGGGACCTGACCCTATCTCCAGGTAGATAGTGTAAGCATTCAGTTAAATTGTAGGACACCCAGTCAGTGTCTGCTGAGAATTACAGAATTGCTTATTGTTTGGTTGTGCTGAAAACACACATATACACACAAACATAAACATATTGAATAATATTGAGTTTTTCTAGGTAAATCAGAATGTTCCCCTAGTTATTCTTTCAGGTCTTTCAGTAAAGTTTGGTAGTTGTCTTCACAAAGGCTCTGCATGGTTTTAAGGTTTTTTTTTACCCTTATATTTTCTAACTATATTATTGACAGAAAAATCTATCCTTTTGTGTATATTTATTTTGTAACTTGTAATTGTGATATACAGAATTATGACTTGCCTATCCAGTGGTTTGGTAAAGTAGCATATCATTTGCAAATAATGATACTTTTGTCTTCTTTCAAATATCTAGAGCTCATTTCTTTTTCTTGTTTTACTTTAGTGGCTATAATTTCTAGAATATTCTTTCCTTGTTCTAGACTTAACTTCAAAGGAATACCTCTAGGGTTACTACCTTAAGTATAATCAGGCTATTGGTTAACAAACTTATAACAAGAAGATTCTATGATTTTTCTAATCATAAAAAAAAGGTTTTCTATCAATTGCCTTTGCTTCTAGATTTGAAATTATTTAGATCAGTGCTAAAAAGAAAAAGCAATGAAGTCTCTCTTCCCTGCTTTGTTCTCCCTTGCTTACCAGAGAGAGTTTTAGATTGAGGGAAGGATTAAAGGGTCTTTTAAATTGTGATGGTATTGGAGTTATGGGGGTAAAGACTTGCAGAGGAAATGAAGAGGACCAAAGGAAAAAACCTTATAGATACCACCTTTGACTGCTGAGAGGAAAAAGAGGAGTGAGGAGTAGAGAAGTAGCCAGGGCAAGGGGAGATCCTTTGTGAGTGACAAACCTGAAGACAGAGACCAGGTGTCTCACCCTCATGAACAGTTTAAGGGTACATGACTCTCTAGAAGTGTGTGCAGAGAGACAGAACAGGGTCACTGTGGCAAGACAGGATGGCCACACATATCCCCATTGTGTCACCTCACGTCAGCTTAGCCTGACTGGCCCTCAACCTTGCCTAGCTCAAGACCTGATTTATTAACACACAAAGAATGGATCAGCTCTCTGAAGGATGACTCATTAATACAGCTCTCAGACACTGATGTATGTGCAGGGATACTATTTTCATCTCCTAACCAATATGGGTTTTTTTTTTTCTCAGTTTCCTGTTACTCTGTAACCCTCCCTCCCCTTGAGATGGCTGCATCATGAGGTATCTTTTGCCTCAAGGCACTGCTGTAGAGCAGAATGTAGAGAAGGGAAGATTGAGGACTTAATTTCAGTCTGAGTTTTCTCTTCCCCACCACTAGATCAAGTTTTTCCAGACTGGGAAATGCACCCTATCTCAGAGCAGGGACCTGGCAATTGTGAGGGTCTGCACTTGCCCCTAGAATATCTCCATGTGAGAAAGTGAAACAATAAGTAGCAAATAAAAAAACACCATAATAGGTTGAGTGACTGCAGAAGAAAGGAAAGAGCTTTTCTCCTCCTTTTTTTTTTTTTTTTTTTTTTTTTTT